>WOXC01007358.1:95000-149360 GCA_011680675.1 Gymnobelideus leadbeateri | reverse complement strand
AGTCCTTCTTAAGGTCCTCTATGGCCTGCAACCCGCTCATGTTTTCCCCTGGGGCTTTTGGAGCAGGACTTCTGACCTCACAGTCCTTTCCTGCTCTATGCCCCCAAAATAGGAGTCTAGGGTTGCATTTTTCTGTTTCCTTTGCCTTGGCATGTTGCCACTTAATTACTTGACTTTTGGGCTTGTTGCCACACTATGGCTTTAAGGCCAGATAAAGGAATTTTCGTCCCGAACGTGTGGGGGGCAACTTCCGTTTCTGGCAAGCTGTAAACCCACCCACAACTTCCACCCTAGATCACAATCCAGATCCAGGGAGGTTAAAGCAAGAGCGATTACCCCCCAAGACTGATCGCTGGATCTCCCCACGATTTGTAGGCTGGGAGCCGGAAATGCCTCTGAAAACTACACAATGGCGTGTCTCCTCAGCGGCTTCTAGCCCCCAGGGGAGGGAGCTGACGCATTCCCCAAATACAGGCCCCAAAGTCCATAGGACACTAACCTCTTACTTTGTCCTAGGCATGTCTATGTTGATAATTCTGGAATCGCCACAGCTCCTGGTGTTCTGGGGTTCCTCCAGCCGGCTGCTGGCCCTGCCGCCCTGGAGCTAAAACCTCGGCTCATGCGGACCTGGGCTCGGCTCTGCTTGGCTCGGCTCCTGCACTCTGCGCTCTGCGCGCTGCCGGCTCCCAGACTGCTGCGCCGGTCCTTCCTGCAGGGCTGCTGGGCTGTCCTCAGCGGGAGGTTAGCTTCTCTGTGTCGTTCTGTGGGTGCTGGGGCTCCAGAAGTTGTTCACAGTCCTTTTTTACATAGTTTGTGGGGAATCTGGGGGCAGAGAGGCTTGGAAGAGCTGTTTCTACTCCGCCATCCCTGGATGTCTTTTCTAGGTCAGTGATTTTTCCAGAGAGATATTTCACATTGCCTTCTATTTTTTCATTTATTTGGATCTGTTTAATAGTATCTTGATTTCTCATAAAGTCACTAGCTTGTATTTGCTCCAATCTAATTCTGAAGGAATGATTCTCTTTAGTGATCTTTTGAGATTCTTTTTCCATCTGGCAAATTCGGGTTTTTAAGGCATTCTTCTCCTCATTGCCTTTTTCAGCCTCAAATGGCAAAATAAAACAAAGTTTATTAAAGATTCACCATAATGGTTAGACTCTTAAGGAGTCTAAGTATTTGTGATGCTTGTATTAGACAAAGGAGCCAGAAAAATCAGACACAGAGTGAGTCTTCAATAGATTAATCTCAGCCCCTTCATGGAGGCAAGATGGATCTTTTATACAGAAAGATTTTAGGAAGATTTAGGGGTGGTCTAGAGGAGGAGTCTAAGGAGGATCTTTGATGGAAATGAGGTCAAGATTTCATGAATGTGATTAAGTGTGAGAAATAACCTGAGGCTATCTGGAGATGACAGGCAATGGAGGGTTAGGCTAAGTTAAGAGTAACAGATTTGGGCCTAGAAATAATGAAAGGCTTATGGTTTCAGGAAAATGTTTTATCAAGTGGAAAGACTTTAAGTGATATTAAGAGTTTAAGGGGCTTCCCAGAGCCTGTACCCCATCATAATGAAGCATATTAATATGTTGTTGTTGTTTTTTTTTTCCCCAAAGGAGTAGGTCAAGTGAAAAAAAAAATTCCTTTCTGACAACTTACACTGGAAGGTAGAAAAGTAAGACCCTTTGTGATGAGGTACAGGCTCTGGGAGCCCCTTTGAGCTCTCCTTGAATCTTCCCCTGTGAGGCATTGCTGAAGTCTTTAGCCATCCTTTGTCCAACTATTTCCCACCCTTGATCCTCTAGTCCCACACTTGAACTTGCCTAGCCCACTATTGTCTGTTGTTTCCAGGTAGCCTCCATCAACTTCCTACACTTAATCACTCATTACTGGAGTCTGACCTCATCTGACTCCTGAAGACCCTCCCCAAACTCATTACTGGAGTCTGACCTCATCTGACTCCTGAAGACCCTCCCCACACTCATTACTGGAGTCTGATCTCATCTGACTGGCTAAAGATCCTCCCCAAACTCCTCCTCTAGACCACCCTTAGATTTCTCCCACAACCTTTTTGTATATAAGATCCCATCTTCCCTCCATGTAGTTTGAGAACACCATAGAATTACATAGCACAGATTTACTCTGTGTCAGAGGATTCTGGCCTGCTTGTCCAGTGAAAGTGTCACAGGCTCTTTAAGAATCTACCCAATATGGCCAACTTTCAATAAACTTTATTTTCTTTGTTTGAGAGAAAGCTTGATTCGAATTCATTTGGCAGAACCCAGCCTGTTGGTATTTTGGGGTTTCCATAGCAACATTAACCCTCTTTATGGATGATCTCTTCTCTTTTAAGACAGGAGAGGTCAGAGGTGTTATTAACAAAAACATCAGTATAAGGTACTATTGAGACAGGGTCTGTAGTTTTCTGAAGGAAGAAAGATGCCATCCTTATATTCCAGGGCTTTCTTTGGGCCCAGGGAATTACTGTGTCTGTTTGAAAGTACCAAAATCTCAGTTCATGTGATCAATTCATGGGAGCAAAAATGGTGGCATGGTGGGGTAAGGTAGGACATCAGCTGTTAATTTTAATGACAGCAAATCAACTCACTTAGAATGATGAATTTGGTACATTTCTAGAGAGACAGGTTAAAGTAGTTTTTTCTTCACAGAGTAAAATCAAATAATGGAAAGTTTATAAGTTCAGTAGCATATTCCCAGCTATGGGATAAACAATTTAAGGTTGAGAAGCTCAGGATTCCTGAAAAAGAATTACTGGGACTAACGCTATATTTGGGGTGGAATAGCGGTGGGAGTAATATATCAAATTGGATTCAGATGAGAAACATTTTATTTTCCTCCCTAGAAGAAAAATTATGATTCAATGACTATATTTGTTTTCTAAATTCTTGTTGCCTGCAGGTACAACCAGCTAGAAACTGAAAAAGTTGTCAATTATCTGTTGATGGGATTTAGGGAAATGTTGGGAGGGAGAGGAGGAACATGATTGAAGAGATAAGGAAGAAGTGGGAATGAATAGAAATAGAAAAAGTAGAGTTTCTAGGCTTAAAATGCAGATGTACATAATAGGCAAGAAAAATTCTGGACACATTGTTTTGATCTGGCAAGGTAATCAAAGTCCTTTGGGTCTATATACTGACTGCAAAGCTGTTCCTTTCAAAATAATAAATAGACTTATTTTACATGTAGGGTTTATTTCTCACTTCATAACAGTGCATTGTAAAAGTATTAAGATGGGAGAAATAATTTATGATAAGCTGCTTTGTAACTAGTATAAACATCCAATAAGGGACTTTTTTAAAAATAAAAATAAATACCCTTTGGTGAATAAATGACAAGAATGGTAATATAATGCAGATATATCCCCCTTGTCAATGAATATATTTCATATTAGTTTGATAAAACTACAGTAAACAAAGAAAATTTTACATGAATTTTTTTAGCATTTTTTTTCTTTAAATGCTTTTGCAAAAATCTTTCATGGACAAGCATTTAAAAATATAATGAAAACCTATATAGCTTATTGAATTGAATATAGATTATTTAAACATTCCCTGCCCTGCATATGTAATTAGCTAAGTAATAAAATATAAAGCAAATTGCCTAAAATTCTGCAAGTAGATTATTCAAAGGAATGCAAATTATATTCCTAAGAAATCCTATTTTACCCTTATCCATATAACTTAGTAAGTATTAATTTAATTTAATTTCACCAAATAATTGAATTTTATCTAACTCCACTTTATTACTGATGTGGTACAAGCTCTGGGAACCCCCTTGAACTCTGATTGAATCTTCCCATTTGACAAGACCTTTGCCTGAGGCCATAAGCCTCTCATTATAGCTAGGCCCAAATATCTGTTACTAGCCTAGCCCTCCTTTGTCCAGCTACTTCACAACCTTGATCCCGCCAAAATATCTATACACTCTTCAACTAGCCTAGCCCTCCACTGTCTCATCTCCAGGTCGACTCTAGCTACTCCCCACCCTTAATCTCTCATCACTGGAGTCTGACCCTACTTGACTCCTCCTGAAGACCCTCCCCAAACTCTTCTTCTAGACCATCCTTAAAATCCTCCCACAACCTTTCTGTATATAAGACCCCATCTTGCCTCTATGAGGTGTGAGAGCACTTGAGAATGATCTAGTGCAGTCTCACTCTGTCAGAAGATACTGGCTGACTTGTCCAGTACAAGGCTAACAGATACCAAGGCTTCTTAAAAGTATACCCAATATGGTGAATCTCTAATAAATTTTGCTTTACTTTGGCTGAGAGAAGACTTGAATCAAATGCATTTGACAGAACCCAGCATACTGGTATTTTGGTGTCTCCAGCACCCCTAACACTATATCTCAACATTTTATAGTGATTTCATCAATTCCCACTTAAAAAAATCCCTAAAAGTGGATTTAAAGGTTTTGTAGATTGTTACAAACCATGTGGATTCCAGCCATTTTAGGAAGAATAAATTTCCTTCTTGGCTAATATAAACTCTCTTGAGTTTTTCTCCTGTAATCCAGGTGCTATTACTATGAAATTTTTTTTCTTTTTTTCTCTTTTCCTATAAAATAAAACGTCAAACTTCTGATTCTGGTCAAGCCAGGGAGGGATATCATTTAGTCCAAGTTTGAGAGACCAGTGGGGGAAGTCTTAGTTTTCAAAGGTGTCTCTCTCCTTTACCAATTCCCATCTTGCCTTGTCTTTCCATTTTCTCAAGTACCTAGTTTAACAGCTCATATTCTGGAAGTTTTAAAGAAGCCTTCCCAACAGAAGTGACCAAGTTAAAGGTAAATCTCTGCATTTCTTAATGATGATAGCTGGAAAGAGAATCAACAAACATTTTGGAAATGTGTTTGTTTAGAGGATTGACTCAGGAAAATGTCTCATCAAGTGGGAAGATTCAATAAGAGTTTAAGGGGTTTCCCAGAGAATGTAACCCATCATAATGAAGTATATGTGTTCTTTTTTTTTCACCCAAAGAAGTAGGTCAAGTGAAAACAAATAAATTTCCTCTCTGACACGTTACACTGAAAAGTAGAAAAGTAAGACTCTTTGAAGAGAGGAGAGGTCAGAGATGCTTTGAACATCCTTAAATGACTGGAGGCTAATAAGAAAGATAATCATATTGACTCTGTTCTGCTATAGTTAGTAAACTCATTTGCCAAATACATCCTGATTATATGGGTATGATTTGCCTTATAACAAGACAATAAAGCCTTTGTGAATTATTGTATAAGAGTATAGTTATGTAAATTAATATGAAGAAAGAATATATATATATATATATATATATATATACACACACACAAATTGGGGTTATAGAAGCCACAAAAGAGACACTTATAATCCTGTATTAAGATACTTGGGTAGTTAGGTGGCTCAGTAGATAGCATACTGGGCCTGTAATCAGGAATACCTGAATTCAATATGACCTCAGATATTTATTGGCTGTGTGATCCTAGGCAATTCCCTTAACTCTGTTTCCTAAGTTTCCTCATCTATAAAATGCCTTGCAGAAGGAAATAACAAACTACTCCAGTAATTTTGCCAAGAAAATCCCAAATTGAGTAATATTCAGATATGATTGAAATGAATGAAAGACTAACATACAATTTTCCCCCTGAAATCCAAATGAATTAAAATATCTACTTAATGAAATGCTCTGGTTAAGTAATTGTTTTATTTCATGCAAATATAAATCCTTAGGAAAGGTTCTTTTTACTACCATCAAGTCATAAAAGTAGAAGATTGCTAATAAACCATGGTAGAAGAAAGATGGAGTTAAAAAAATTCCACTTAATATGTGACCCATAGTAAGTCATTTCACCTTTCATGACACCTAATTTCTGTAAAATGGGCATAATAAAACTTACAGTATATAAGACATGGTGAAAAGTTTATGCATGAGAATCAATAGAGAGAAATAAATGTACCTTACAATGACAGTATAATACAAACCTAAAAAGAAAAATCTTATGAGTTCAGAAGTCTAGCATAATAGAACAAACCAAGTTTGCCCCCCACACACACACATCAGCAAAATATTAAGCTACTGTGATGTTCGGAAATTTTGAGAGAGAATTTCTGGGTAATTAGCCACTTTATTAATAATGATAACATTTTAACAAAAGAGATCAGTGCCACTCCAGAAGGCAGTGGGCTCAATGTTTATATGAACTTGGAAAAGTGAGAGTTCCAGAGGGTAGCCACCAACTCTGATTCATTAACAAGAAATAAGAGAGAATGAGCAATGAAAAGCTGTCATTTACTTTTAAATTACCCCCAGTTTGGGGCAATCTTATCAAAGCATTTAACCCCACCCAAATCCAAGTAGAATACAATGGACAGAATTCACCCTAGATTAGACTCCTAATACATTTGGATGATGTCTAACCAAGACTGAGGAGAGTTAATTTATTTTTATTATCAGTAAGGTCCTTTAAGAAACTGAACTTTGAAATGAGAACTAGAAAAATGGGAAGCTCTGAATCTCCTCAAATTGAAAAGGCAAGAGAAACATAAAATATTTAGGTGAAGAGTGTTGGGGGTATACATGCAGTTTCCCTGGAGGCATGAGACCCAGAGCATGCTAACTCTACAGTAACAATGTGGAGCTAAATCAGACATTCCCGTGAGACAGCTCTATTCCAGGAAGGGACTTCCATGACCTTCTGACTTACTGCCAACCAATAGGGTCTTCAAGGGAAGAGAAACCTTGATATTCCAGGGAAGTTTGGTGAGATTTAGGGAGGTTTGGAACATCCTGCCCAGTACTTGGAACCTGATACAGGGTACTCGGCTGTGATGTAAGAGGCGTATGGGAACAAGGACAATGTACTCCCAAAGATAGTAGTTTATGATGGCTATACAATTATACACTATATACTCTGAACTCTTAGCTGATCAGGTAAAAGTTAGGATGTAATTGCATAAGAAATGGCTGAATAAAGTCTTGTTACTATATGGTGCTCTCACTCTTCTTTGGAACTCTATGGTACTCTCCCTATTCTATGGCATTCTATGGCACTCTCACACTACTTGGTGTGAAATGGGGTCTTATATACAGAAGGTTGTGGGAGGAATCTAGGGGTGGTCTAGAGGAGGAGTTAATGAGGTCAATGAGCACCTGGAAACCACAAACAATGGTGGGCTAGGCCAGTTTAAGGGTGGGCTGTCTAGTAACAGACTGGCCTCATCAAATGGGATTTAATCATGAGTCCAAAGGTTCTTTAACCAAGAACCAAGAGGTTCCCAGAGCCTGTACCTCAAGAACTCAAGGAGAGCTTGAGGGGGCTCCCAGAACCCATACCTCATCAGAGGTATTGGGTTAGGGATGCTTGAGACCCCAAAATACCTACATGCCAGGTCCTGCTGAATGAATTCAACTCAAGTCTTCTCTCAGCCAAGAAAAAGCAAAGTTTCTAAAGATTCGCCATATTGGGTATACTCTTAAGGAGCCTAGGTATCTGTAAGGCTTTTAATGGACAAACCAGCCAGAATTATCTGTCACATAGTGAGTCTGCACTCGATCATTCTCAGGAGCTCTAACACCTCATGGAGGCAAGATAGGGTCTTATATACAGAATTATTGTGGGAAGATTTTAGGGATGGTCTAGAAGAGGAGTTTGGGAGGGTATTCAGGAGGAATCAAATGAGGTCAGACTCTAGTGATGAGAGATTAAAGTGAGAAGTAGCTGGAAGCTTCCTGAAGATGAGACAATGGAGGGTTTGGGATGATCAAGGGTGGGAAGTAGGTGGACAAAGGAGGGGTAGGCTAGTAACACAGGTTTGGGCCAAACCACAATGAAAGGCTTATGGACTCAGGCAAATGCCTCATCAAATGGGAAGATTCAATCAGAGTCCAAGGGGGTTTCCAGAGCCGGCATTTCATCAAAATCATTGGGTATTAATATTCATTACTATAACTACTGAAGTTTAAAATTATCTAGACATCTGATAAATGTTCCTCTCTGCCAAAAGCAAAGTATCTGATTTCAAAATGAGAAGAAACTAAAATGAAAAAAAAAATTTCTTCTTGATCAGACTCTCAGCAACAAGGAATTCATTACAGGAGAAGTAATAATGGGAACTGAGTGAGAGTGGTATTTATTATTAATTCCTGGAATTTTTAATAAAGATTTAATGGGAGATATAGTTTGACATAGGAACTGAATTTCAGGTGAGTAGATTTTAAAATGTTCAGAAAGGGTAAGAAGGATTAAAAAAAATACCTACTATTCTGTAAGGGTGATCATGGTTGGAAGATAATACTTCTTTACCTTCATTTCTTAAAATCTACAACATTCTTCAAGAGCCAGTTCAAGCATCATCTTGATGAGGTACAGGCTCTGGGAACCCCTTTAACTCTCCTTGAATCTTCCCATCTGATGAGACATTCCCCTGAGGCCATAAGCCTTTCAATCTAGCTAGGTCCACATCTCTTTTACTAGCCAAGCTTTTCCATTGTCCAGATACTCTCCACCCTTGATACTCCCCAAAGTATCTATGCCCTAATCTGTTTACCCTTTAACTAGACTAGCCCTACATTGTCTGTCACCTCCAGGTAGCCTCCAGCTGTTTTCCACTCTTAATTTCTTATTACTGAAGTCTGATCTCATTTGACTCCTCCTGAAGACCCTCCCCAAACTCCTTCTTTAGACTACCCCTGCATTCCTCCCACAAACTTTCTGTATATAAGACCCCATCTTGCCTCCATGAGGAGGCCAAAGAGTTATTTAGCACAAACTTACTCTGGGTCAGATGATTCTGACCTGCCTGTCCAATGCAAGCATCACAGACACTGAGGCTCCTTAAGAGTCTGCCCATTAAGGCGAATGTTTAATAAACTTTGCTTTTCTTTGGCTGAGAGAAGACTTGAATTGAATTCATTTGGCAGGATATGGAGTGTCGGTATTTTGGGGTCTCAAGTTCCCCTAACTGTTAAAAATCTACAATTTCCTAAAGACAAAAAACTCTTGTCTTCTCAATTATTGTTTTCCTGCATCCTTTTCCCTCAATAAATTTAGTAATTCATGGCCCAGGGACTTCTCTCAGAAAGTCTTGATTCCTCCAGGGGACAACCTGACCACAAAGAGAAATGCATTCTATAGTTAGTTATGCCTATACATCAAAGGAGAAATACAGGTAAATTCTCTTACACAATACACATTGTTCATGTCTAGGGCTTCTGTCAAAAGAAATAATTAGGGTTCTTGCTTACATGCAATGTACAAAAATTGATGTGAGATTAAGGAAAGTTTTTTTTTTCTTACTAGCTCAAAAAATGCTTAAAACACAAACATAAGCAAGCATTAATAAGCACAGAAACATAAAACAAAACCCCTTTAAAACAAGTTTATCCTCTCTAAAGTAGATCTGGTACAGGTTCTAGGAAACCCCTTGGACTCTGATTGAATCTTCCCACTTTGTGAGGCAGTTGCCTGAAGACATAAGCCTTTCATTACAGCTAGGCCCTATTCTCTCTAGCCCCCAGGGGAGGGAGCCGACACATTCCCTAATACCAGTCCCAAAGTCCATAGGACACTAACCTCTTACTTTGTCCCAGGCAAGTCTATGTTGATAATTCTGGAGTCGCCACAGCTCCTGGTGTTCTGGGGTTCCTCCAGCTGGCTGCCGGCCCTGCCGCCCTGGGGTTAAAACCTCAGCTCATGCGGACCTGGGCTCCGCTCGGCTCGGCTCCTGCGCTCTGCGCGCTGCACGCTGCCAGGTCCCAGACCACTGCGCTGGTCCTTCCTTATCATTAATAATAATATTTATATATATTTGAAACATTTAATGTTATGACCTCAAATTTCAGATCCATTTCCTTCCTCCCTTGTTACCCATTCCCTCTTGGGAGATAAGTAATTCAGTATATGTTGTACATGTCTAGCTATGCAAAACATTATCATAGTAGATATATTGTACAAGGCTGCTTATAATTCCCTCCCACTCATCCCACCCTCACTTGGACCATTCCCTACATGATCCTGTCCCTCTTTTATAGTGGGTACTTCCAACCTCCCCTCACCCCAAGGATGCCCTCCCATCCATCATCCCTCCTCTCATCCCCCTTCCGCCTATCCTGCTGCAGGTTGAGATATCCCATTTAGTATGTATGTCATTTTCTCCCTGAACCAAATTCAATGTGAATGTGGTTTTGCCTTTTTAGCCTTCCTTATTCTCCCCATCCTTTGCAACCACTTCCCCTTGCTTCTTCTACATGGGATAGTTTCTCCCCATCTCCTCTTGCCACTTACCTCTCTCACCTCATACTTTCATCCCTTGAGTATTCTCCCTTCCCAACAAATTCAACCTATGCCCTCTATCCATATATAACTGTAACCATATACACACACATTCACATATGTATTCATATGACCACACCCCCTTCTTCCATTATTTTCATAGTGAGAAAGATATCATCAGTCACAGTTATTGCTTTTCCATATAGGAATGTAAATAGTTCAACTTTGATAAGTTCCTTTTGATTTCTTTTCCCTGATTACCTTCTCAGGCATCTCTTGCTTCTTGTGTCTGGATGTCAAATTTTCTATTCAATTCTGGTTTTTTCCTCAAGAATGCTTGAAAGTCCTCTATTCCACTGAATGACCATATTTTCCCCTGAAACAAAATACTCAGTTTTGCTGGGTAGGTGACCCTTGGGTTCATTCCCAGTTCTTTTGCCCTCTGGAATATCATATTCCATGCCCTCTGATCCCTCAGTGTAGAAGCTGCCAGGTCCTGGGCTATTCTCATTGTGTTTCCACAATATTGAAATTGTTTCTTCCTGGGTGCTTGAAGTATTTTCTCCTTGATCTGGGGATTCTGGAACCTGGCTATAATATTCCTGGGAGTTTTCTTTTTGGGGTCTTTTTCAGGAGGTGATCGGTGGATTCTTTCAACCTCTATTTTGCCCTCTGGATCTAAAACATCAGGGCAGTTTTCCTTGAGAATTTCTTGAAGGTGATTTCTAGGTTCTTTCCTTGATCATGGCTTTCAGGTATTCCAATAATTTTTAAATTGTCTCTCCTGGATCTAGTTTCCAGGTCAGTGGTTTTTCCCATGAGATATTTCACATTGCCTTCTAATCTTTCATTTGTTTGGATCTGCTTAACAGCATCTTGATTTCTCATAAAGTCACTAGCTTCCATTGCTCCAGTCTAACTCTGAAGGAATGAATCTCCTCAGTGAACTTTTGAGATTCTTTTTCCATCTGGCAAATTCGATTTTTTAAGGCATTCTTCTCCTCAATGCCCTTTTGGGCCTCCTTTGTCATTTGAGCTAGTCTATTTTTTAAGGTGTTGTTTTCCTCAGTCAGGCTGTTGACCCTCATTTCATACTTTTCCTGCATCCTTCTCATTTCTCTTTCTAATTTTTCCTCCACTTCTCTTATTTGAGTTTTAAAGTCCTTCTTAAGGTCCTCTCTGGCCTGCAACCCGCTCATGTTTTCCCCTGGGGCTTTTGGAGCAGGACTTCTGACCTCACAGTCCTTTTCCTGCTCTATGCCCCCAAAATAGGAGTCTAGGGTTGCATTTTTCTGTTTCCTTTGCCTTGGCATGTTGCCAAATAATTACTTGACTTTTGGGCTTGTTGCCACACTATTGCTTTAAGGCCAGATAGAGGAATTTTCATCCCGAACGTGTGGGGGGCAACTTCCGTTTCTGGCAAGCTGTAAACCCACCCACGACTTCCACCCTAGATCACAATCCAGATCCAGGGAGCTTAAAGCAAGAGCAATTGCCCCCCAAGACTGATCGCTGGATCTCCCTACAAATTTGCAGGCTGGGAGTGGGAGCTGCCTCTGAAAACTACAAAATGGCGTTTGTCCTCAGCGGCTTCTAGCCCCCAGGGGAGGGAGCTGACGCATTCCCTAATACCAGTCCCAAAGTCCATAGGACACTAACCTCTTACTTTGTCCTAGGCAAGTCTATGTTGATAATTCTGGAGTGGCCACAGCTCCTGGTGTTCTGGGGTTCCTCCAGCCGGCTGCTGGCCCTGCCGCCCTGGGGCTAAAACCTCGGCTCACGTGGACCTGGGCTCCGCGCTTGGCTCCTGTGCTCTGCGCGCTGCCGGCTCCCAGACCACTGCGCTGGTCCTTCCTGCAGGGTGCTGGGCTGTCCTCAGTGGGAGGTTAGCTTCTCTGTGTCGTTCTGTGGGTGCTGGGGCTCCAGAAGTTGTTCAGAGTCCCCTTTTACATTGTTTGGGGGGAATGTGGGGGCAGAGTGGCTTGGATGAGCTGTTTATACTCCGCCATCTTGGCTCCACCCAAACCTATTCTCTTACTCTTACTAGCCTAGCCCTCCATTGTCAAGCTACTTCCCACCCTTGATCCTGTCAAAATATCTGTACCCAAATCTGTTACCCTTAAACTAGCTTAGTCCTCCATTTTCTGTCATCTCCAGGTAGCCTTCAGCTATTTCCCATCCTTAATCTCATCCTCAGTTCCACCAAAGGTCCCCCTTAGACTCCTTCTCAAGACCCTCCCCAAATTCCTCCTCTAGACCACCCTAGAACTCTCCCACAATATTTCTTTATATAAGATACATCTTGCCTCCATGAAGGGACTGAGAATTATCTAGGGAAGACTAGATCATTTAGACTAGATCACTTTAGATCATTCTGGCCTGCTTTTGAATACAAGTTTCATATATACTTAGGCTCCTTAAGAATCTACACATTAAGATGAATCTCTAATAAATTTTGCTTTATTTTGACTGAGAGAAGACATAAATTGAATTCATTCAGCAGGACCTGGTGTGTTGATATTTTGGGGTCTTGAGAAACCCTAAACCTTATACCTCAATACCTGGAGAGATTTCAAAGTGGGTCAGGGACCATTTTTCTTAATATTTTTATGTCTATATTTCAGCAAAGTTGTTTTTCCTTTGCAAATTGTCTAGTTCATTTATTCTATTAGCATTTAAAAACATTCTTAAAAGTAAGGAGTAGTCTTCACCAGATTGCCAAAGGATCTGATGACATATGTACAAAGCAAAGTGTGTCTATATGATAAATGATATTTTCAGGACTGCTAAAAAGATACATTACTTTTCACTTTAGGCCTTCCCTATCTGAGTGACTCAAAAGGAAGTTTTAGATTCCCTGCCCCCCCCCCCCCCGCCTTGGCCCTGCAGTTCCTTCACCTTCAAGGTGATTTTATTACAGTTTACTCCTCCATGAAGAAGTGTAATTATAGAAGATGGCTCCATTTGGCCAGCTGACACTGAATCATGAATCTACTAACTTTTGAACTTGTGAGCTAGATGAAATATCCATTTCTTAGAATTACTGGTTGTTGGTCCTAGACTTATTAGATCTAGGGAAGAAAACAAAATCAAGAGAAGGCACCAGAATTCAAAGCTCACCTGGGCAAATACTTTCTCACTGCCACATGCTATGATTTATGATTTGCCTTTAATCATTAAGTGATTTGGGGGAGGTATCTCCTTTCCCTTGTTGGAATGCCAAAGGATGAGCTAAAAGAAGCCTAAGTGAAACACATAAAGTAGAAACATTTTTTTATTTGAGCTACTGAATGGGTAGTTCTTCCTAGATCAGTCATTCTTGATACAACTCCAGTAACAGGAAATTGTAAGGTAGAAAAGTCTGGAGTGTGAGGAGCAGAGAATCAAGAGAGAAATGGAAGGAAGACAAAGTTTCAGACAATGCCTTTTACTTATTCTGATTATGTGATGCTAGGCCAATGACTTAAGATCTCAGTGAACAAGACCTACATTACTGAAGGGAGTTTCCTTGTCTAGGAGTTCCTTTTCTGAATGCAATCCCATGTCTAGTTTCTAACAGTATACATAGCACAATACCTGAAAAATAGTGTGTGCTTAATAAATAATTGTGGATGAATGAATTAGAATAAAAAAGAACTTAAAATGACTAGTTGAGGTAACACTTTAATGAAATTATGTTCCAGTCAAGGCATAAATGTTACAGTAAATGACTGCTCTCAGATCCAATCTATTTTGATGAAGTAGTAGTAAAGAGAACCATGCATCAGTAAGCCAAGATGATAGAGAAAGAAGATACTAGAACTAGGAAACAGAAGACAAATTCATGGCCTTATGTATTTTCTGTTGTTGTTCAATTGTGTCTGACTTTTCATGACACTGTGATCCATACTGTCCATGGGATTTTCGTGAAAAAGATGATGGTTTGCCATTTCCTGCTCCAGTAGATTAAGGCAAACAGATGTTAAAGTGATTTGCCCAGGGTCACATAGCTAGTAATGATTTGAGGCCACATTTTCATTTCGGTCTTCCTGACTCCAGGTCCAGGTGGCTCCACTGAGCCTCCTAGTGGCTTCAGCCTTAAATACTTCAGTTTAATGAATATTTCTAACTGGTTCTGGCACTTTTTTTCTTTAACCAAGCAAGACATAACAAGTTATGTAGCTGTATGTGCAGATATTACTGCTGCTAGATGATTTTCAAAACTGTGTGAGAGATGCTTTTTGTTTGGGTATAAAGAATACTTCCTTCCCCCCAGTGCTCTTTAATATAAGCCTTAAAAATGTACATTTCAATTTTGCATATGCTTAAAGTGTCATCAATATGCATTTATGAAACACTTCCATCAGATTCTGTGTTAACACAAGGATAAAAGAAAAGTCAAAAATATAGTCTATGTAACCAAGGAGGTCACATTCTAATAAAGGAGACAACTAGGAAAAAAAATTCACGTGTGTGTGTGTGTGTGTGTGTGTGTGTGTGTGTGTGTAAAAAGACAGAATGTATAGTTCTTAAAGTTTGAGAAGACTGAACACTGGGAACATAGGGCCGGATTATAAAAAGCCTTAAATACCAAATAGAAAATATTATTAAATTTAGTTGAGGTCAAAGGAAGGCACTGGAACTTTTGAAGGAATTTAGGGGTGGTAATATGGTCAGACCTGTTCTTAAGGAAAACAAACAAATAACCACTTTAGAATAAAATATGAAATGTTCTTTAGTATTTAAAATTCTACACAACCTGGCCTCATCAGGTATTACTTGCCCTCCCATACTGTTATTCAGTCAAACAGGTTTCTCTGTTACTAACACAAAATACTTTCACTTCCCATCTTTGCACATTTGTTCTAAATGTCTCTCTTGCCTGGAATGGATGCCTTTCTTACATCTAGCCAATAGAACACTTTTGCTAAGATGCAGCTCAAGCATCATCTTCTATTTAAAACCCCAGCCACTGTTATGCTCCCTCCCAAACTGCCTTATATTTACTTTGTGTGTATTTGTGTTCATTCACTTTTTATTTATGTTTTATGCATTTATATATGTAGCTGGTCTCCACTACTAGAAAGTAAATGTTTTACATTTTTGGAACGGCATATTTCTTGTTTATAATAAAAACAAGCATAGTACATGTACCATAGAAGGTGTTTCATATTTAATTGCTAATTGATTGCTTTGGCTATTGTTACTGTTATTGCTCTGGCCCCAGTGTTTAGTGCAGTGTCTGCCCTATATTAGGAGCTTAATACATTTTTATTGTATAAATTGAATGACAGGTCACATATATAACATGTTTTGATGTTTACTATTTGCATGACAATGAGCAAATCATTTAATCTTTTTGTGAACCTAAATTTCCTCATTGGTAAGATAAAGGAGATTCACTTGGTAGCCTCTAAAGTTACTACAAACTATGTATTTATGATCATACATTTAAAAGCATTACATCATAATCATAGAGATTAAGGTAAAAGCAACTTATTGTGAATAAATTATCTAGTTAACAGTTTTGTTCTTGTTTTTTCATTGTTGAAAATTAGTATGGGATTCAAAATATTATTTTGTATATATTAGCTTGTGAATTACTGCAAGATTAGCTTAATACCTATAGCCTAGACGTTTTCATTTATACCACAATATTACAAACTGTAAACAGACTTTTATTGGCCTTGGTAGGCATTTTCAAAATATTTTTCATATTTCTAGAGATAGCGATTTTCTTAGTAAGCACTTACTAAGTGAATCAGTTTACAGAAAAGTAGGAAATGAGACATCCTGAAATCAAATGCATGATGAAAGCCTCCCATCTAGTGGAGAAAGCAAAAATTTCACAATGTTTTCAGGACTGAAAAAGAATAGAAAAGCTACTAATTGCTATGGTAAATGATTGATAGGAATAGTCACACTTTAAGTGCTTCAACTAATAGTTTTGGTAAAACATACAGGGGACAGCAGAGAATGAAGCTGTTTTTTTTTCAAAATTGCACCACTATGATTACCACTTTACGAAAAAAAATCACACTCATCTGACAAAGAAATGACACTTCTGTTTGCTATAACACTTTGAATGGGATGATAGTAGAACTTTCTAGCCCGTGAGAATTTTTTTTTTTTAAGAAAAGTTTGTTGTTCTGTTGTTTTCACCTTGTCGTGACCTTCTTTGGGGTTTTCTTGGCAAAGATACTGAAATGACTTGCCATTTTCTTCTCCTTTCATTTTACAGATGAGGAAACTGAGGCAAACAGGGTTAAGTGACTTGCCCAGGATCACAGTTAGTAAGTGTCTGAGGCCATATTTGAACTCAGGATGATGAGTTTTCCTGATTCCAGGCTCAGTACTCTATCCACTGGGCTACCTACCTGCCCTTTAGAAAAATGCATCTGATTATTTGTCTCCACTTCACACTTCCTGAAAGAAGTTGACCGATATTTAATTTTTTTCATGTGAGGCTTTCTGTCCCACTATTTATCTGTATGTTATTGGGATGGTTAACGAATTTAGCAAAATTTAGCGTGCCCTCATGGCCAAATAGCTTACTTTTCCACATTGATTTTGGCTGTCTTTCCATAAAATGAGTCAGCTCAGTGCTTGAGTTTCCTATGGGGAGTGCTATGTCATTATTTCTGAGAAAGCATAGGATTCCAGGTAATTTATTCAAAAAACCTCTCATACAATTAAATAATGTCTGTATACATGTATATACACATTCTATTTCTCTATTAATATGCACATATACATGTATATGGGACTGTATGTCCATATGCATATTGCATACATGCACACATTCATAAACATACACTTATGCAAATATTAATTCATATGTGTGTAGAATAAATTTAAGGATTTAGATGCATGTATGTGGATATGCATGTACAAATCCATACACATACACATGCACATCCACATGCACATATATATATATATATATATATATATATATATATATATAAGTATCAGTGTTATTTCAGCATTTAATGTCAGAAATTCCTCCAGGGCATACATATTGAGATCCCAAAAAGGCAGGCCACGTTATGGGTGAGGTGAATCCAGCCCCACATTCGAGGAATACATAAAGTGACCAAATCAATGAGGAAGTGAATACACTACAAATTCTATTTTCAGCAGAACTACTTTAAATTCATTTTAGACATAAATTCTTTTAAAAATAGTTATATTTATAACTTTTCACCAGAGTCAATAACTTTGATGCAGAAGAGACCCTGTATTCTCAAAGACTTTGGCAATTTACTGGACAACTAGTTACTACTATTCTGAATTGGCTTCAGATAATTGTTATAGAGCCAGACTATGACTCTTTTCTGAGAATCAGCTCAACTAACTATAGAGTGGCTCATAACTAGTAAGTTAGCCACTTGGAGATTTATCTTTTAGCCATGGGAAATTATGAAAAAATATATACAGTGGCTTTTAGTTCTGTGGACCTCCATCTACTTATGCAAGAATGGTGATAGAAATATGAAAAAAGGGTTTTTGGAGAAACATGGAATTAGGCCATTTTTAAACAATAATTTACTTCTTTGGTATTCCAAATATGAGATCCTTGTCCAGTGATAAATGAATTACATCTTATTGTAATAATTAAATTATATCAATGATTTTATCCTTGCTATAACTAAATCTAGAAGAGAAAGGGAAATTGCAGCATTATACAAAGTCCACAGACAGATCCATCCTCCTGGTAGAGCCTGATAGAGCCTGGTAAAGTTCATTTCATAGTGTTAAATGGAGACCAACCAATGAGAGCATAGTCCTCATAGTAGGTTCTTTGTCTTCTCCTAAACTATGTGGGAGGATTTGGGCCATATTCTATGAATCAGGGACATGATACATGTGTTATCCATCATCATGTTTTACTGGAAGGAGGCTCACAAAAGTCCCTACTTGTTTGGTAGCAGACAAAAATTATTGTGCATATTCCTAGCACCAGACCATTATTGACCATTTGGGCAATCTTCAATTTCACTCATCCAAAGGCAATAAGAAACATCATTTCACGGGATAATTATTAGTATATTATGAGAGTAACATATAATGTAAAACAAGAATACTATGAAGAGAATTGGAATTTTTACTTCAATATATTTTACCAAGAATTTAGAAGTAGGGAAATCCAACAGAATACTTGATTAGGTACTCCAAATTAAGTTAATATATACTCTGCAATAAAGAAACTTCAATGTAGGGATGAATATGTGAAAGAAAAGTGAGGAATATATTGGAAAATATGACTTCGAAATAAACACTACAATTACGTTGATGATAAACATTTTCTTCAGGAGTCTCTGGGCATGACAGGCACTATTTTTTCTTTGTTTTTGTGTATGTGTTTTGTTTCATTTAGTTTAGTTTTGTTTTTACAGAAAGGTGTCTGCATCTAAGTTAATTTCCTTGGTATAGGAAATATTTAGTGTGAAAGTTTCCTCCACTAATTCTGACTGGCAACTTATTTGTAACATAATATTGGAGAACCATTTGGGATAATGAGAGGTAAAGTGACTAGTTCCTCATTACAATTAATTTTTATCAGAGCAGGACCTGATTCTAGATTTTCCTGACCCCAATATATCCTCCTGCCTCACAAAATGCTGTGTCATATAAAAATGAAGTCCAGTATATTTTTTTAAATTAGGAATATCTTTTATTTAGTATTTTATTTTTCCCCAGTTACATATGAAAACTTTGAGTTCCAAATTCTCTCCATTCCTTCATCTCCACCTCACCTTATTGAGAAGGTAGACAATTCAATATAGTATATACATGTCTTGTTAGGCAAAACATTTCCACAATAATTAATTATATTGTGAAAGAAAACAGTAAACCAAAAACAAACAAAAAACCTCAAGGAAAATAACGTAAAAAATGTTTCATTTTGTGTTTGGACACATCCCCTCACCCCACCTCCACCCCCTACCTCTCAGGGAATGGATAGGATTTTTCATCACAAGGCCTTCAGAATTTAATTTCCAATTTTTTTGCCACCACAAATATAACTACTCTAAATATATATTTTGGTATAAATAGATCATTATGCTGTTGTTGTTGTTTGTGTTGCTGGATCAAAATAACACAGTTTAATAGTTCTTTGGTCATACTTACAAAGTGCTCTCCAGAATGGTTGGATAAGAACACAACCCCACCACAATGAATTAGTGTTCCAATTTCCCCCCATCTTCTCCAACATTTATCATTTCCTGTTTTGTCATGTTAGCCAATCTGATAGGTGTGATATGGTACCTCATAGTTGTTTTGATTTGCATTTCTCTAATCAGTAGTGATTTGGAGCATTTTTTAATATGACTATAGATAGTTTTAACTTCCTTATCTGAAAACTGCCTGTTCATTTCCTTTCACCATTTATTAAATGGAGGAAAAAGAAATACCTTAAAGTAATAATGCAACATGATATTCTCTGTTCTCTTTCCTGAAGCCATGCTGTTTCTTTCCTAAAACTGTTATCATTGCGAAGATAGCTTTAAAGAAAGACTGGGGCTAAGTTTTGTATAATGAAATGATTCTAAAAACAAAAATTGGTAAGAAAAGTAAAAAAGTTATATCACATAAAACTGAAGCATGAAAAGAAGAACTAATACCGAGAAAGCAAGTGAGGATGTAGGGCTGGTAGTACTGGAACCTATTCTCATCTCAGTTGAAAAGGAAAGAAAATTATACATCTGAAGAAATTTGGAAGTCTTCTGAACTTTAGGTAAACTAGATATGATAGATATCTATAGAGAATTGAATGAAAACAGAAAAGAAAATTTTCTCCATAGTTCATGGTGCCTCTACAAAGATTGATGATATATTAGTACATGAAATTTTTTTATAGTTTAAAGCAGAAAAGAAGAAATATTAAAAGTATCGTTTTCAAATCCTAATGCAATACAATTATTTAATAATGGACCAAGGAAACATATATTAAAAGCTAATTATAGATTAAAACATAACATATGATATATTATGACACATATTTTATATAACACATATTAATATAATCTATAATCTATAACATAATCTTAGAGAATGAGTGGGTTAAAGAACAGTTCATTGGAACAACTTCTTTTTAGTCCTTTTGGAGGGGGGAAGGCAGGGCAATTGGAGTTGTGACTTGCTGAAGGTCACACACCTACTAAGTGTTAGATGTCTGAGGTTGGATTTGAACTCATTGTCTCCTGACTCCAAGACTGGTGCTCTATTCACAGCACCACCTAGTTGCTCCAAAACAAATTCATTAAAGATAATTGCAGCATTAAGACAACATAACAAAAATAATGGTATATAGCAAAAGCAGTGATTAGAGTAAAATTTATATATCTTAATGCTTACAAAAATAAAACAGAGACAGAGTAGATGAATAAATTAGACATGCGATAAAAAAAAAACTTAGAAAAAAAGAACAAATTAAAAATCCCCAATTAAATACTGCATTGGAAGTCCTAAAAGCTAAAGACAAGATTAATAAAATTGAGAATAAAAAAGAATTGAATTATCTAAAACTCAGAGTTGCTTTTGTGAAAAACAACTAAAATAGATAAACAGCTCATTAATTTGAATAAAAAAGAGAAGAAATCACTAGTATTAAAATCACTAGTATTAAAAATGAAAAGGGTGAATATATAACCAATGAAGATGAAATTAAAGCATTTATAAGGAGTATTTTTTGTGCAATTATATGATGATATATGGCATATGATTGTGATGGAATATTATTATGATATAAGAAATGATGAATTCAGTGATTTTAGAAGAAGAAAATACATGGAAAGACTTGCAGGAAGAAGCAAAGAGTGAAATGACCAGAAAACAAGAGAACACTGAATATAGTAACAACATTATTGTTTTAAGAATGATTTTGATGGAATAAATTATTTTGTTTATTATAAATACCCAAATTAATTACAAAAGACATGTAAAGAAAAATACTATTTTATCCAGAAAAAATAATTGAAAAATAGAAGTATGTGTAAAAAATTATATATATATATATATATATGTATATATATACATATATATGTGTGTATGTGTGTGTGTATATATATATATATATATATATATATATATATATATATATATATATATGTACCTATTTGTGTCTTATTGTAGCCATAACTATGGTAGGAGGAGAGGAAGGGAAGAAAAAAAATGACACGAGACTTTGCTGTATATTTAAAAGGAATAACAGGGGCTCACTTTGAGAAGTGTTGTGTGATTTGACCAGATGAGACTGTGGGCAGCCATTGAGAGTCCCCCGGCTTTGAAAACCCTGATTTTGATGCTTCCCTCTCTGGTAACTGTGATTTGGTATTGATGTAATGTTGGGACAGTTTGGAAGCCTGTCTGTTTGATCAGTTTGTATACTCTGAAGTTTGGGGTGCTGACCTTTCCCCCTTGAACTAGGTTAATATATGTTTGTTTGATTAAAGTAAGCTTGTTAACCCAATAAATAAATAAATAAACAAATACATAAATAAATATTTAGATAGATAAATAAGTGAATGAATGAATAAGTAAATAAATAAATAAATGAATGAGTAAGTAAGCAAACAAACAAATAAATAAATAAAATAGAAACAAACAAACAAATAAATAAAAGGAATAACAGTTTGTACAGTGTAGACTGGCAGTTTCATGTGTAATCATCTATTTTTCTTTGTACTCTGTTAAGGGTAAGTTCTTTATTCCATAAATTATTTTTTCAAAAGGCAATGACTTAAGAGTTCTTTAATCAGTCAAGGGTTTTATATAATCAAAATCTAAGTATTATCTGCTTGACACAGATGAACATAGAGTAGAACAATGAAAAAGTACAAACTTCATCTTTGCCTATATATTTTATGGGCATTAGGACTATTTAGTTAAAATGACTTTTTGTTGGAGAACTACATTAAAATTATAACACTAAACTATAAAATTTTTACAACTACCACAAGGCTCCAGAATTATTCCTTCCCTATAGGTTGTCTAAATACAGGATCACTTTCTTTCTTTCCTTCTTTCTTCCTTCCTTCCTTTCTTTCTCTATTTACTTACCTATCTATTTCTTAATTAATTTACTTAAAAGTCATTGATTTAATAAAAAGAAAATTTTTATTTAAATATTCTCCCTTAATAATACATTGTATGCATGTTTTATACATAGCTTGTATTAATACATCTGACATTATGTATTTCCTTGGTAAAATCTTTAGTTTTTTTAACTTTTTTTTTCTTTTTGGAAGTCAATTGGGGTTAAGTGACTTGCCCAAGGTCACATGGGTAGTTTTTGTGTTAAATGTCTGAGGCCAGATTTGAACTCAGGACCTCCTGACTCCAGGTGCTCTATTCATTGCACTACCTAGCTGCCCCCAAAATCTTAGCTTTTTTTTAATATAAGGACAATCTTTCTTTTATACTTATATTCCCCCATGCCCAGAGCTAAGAGCTAGGAGATGCTTAATATTTATTCACTAGTGGGTTGACATATAAAAGTCATAAACCCCTTGAAAATTGCAAATATAGATAACTTCTATAGCTCTTTGATTATAAATATCAAAAAGTTACAAAATATATGTTTTCAAAAGATATCTGCTAATTTCAAAGGTATCTGAAAACCTTGTTGTATATTTGAAAGGAATATCAAGTTGCAAAAAGTAGATTTACAGTTTTATATGCAATCTTTTTATTGCACTATATTATGAAAATGATAATTTTATTCCATATATATATATTTAAAGTATCTGCTAATGTTATGGAATATACCCAGAGCAGATTCAAATGGAAGAGATATTTCCTAAAGATAGTTCATATAAATGTTCCTGTTCAATTTTAAAAAGGGTTTTTATTACATAAAGCCCATGGACCTTATCAATTCATAATGAAATTTATAATTACTATGTAAAGCTCTTAATGACTATTAAGTAAAAAAAAAAAAACAGATAAAGAATGCTTTTTCCCCACATCATGGCATGTAATTGGAGAAACAATTTAAAGAGTTATTGATCACTACATATAATTTGGAAGAAATCATACAGTCAAGTACAAGAAGGGCTCCTGAGGATTGCTGTTTTGAATAGCTTTGAGGTTCTGATCACATAGTATGGTAAACTCTCTGTTTATTCAGCAATAAACTAAAGCAAAACATTTACAGAAACTAAAGTTCAACATTCACAATGATATAACAACTTACTACTAAAGTGGTCACATATTTTTAAACAAAGGATATCATTCAGTAAGTCACAATCTGAATCAATCAATAGAAAGTACGTTTCTAAAATCTTCTTTCATCTTGATGGGAGACTGGCTTCCAATCATCCTTTACTCAATTATCCTTAAAGAGCAATCATCCTTAAGGAGTACAAGATACAAAGTACAAATGTCTCCCACCTCTAGGTTACAGTAAATCTTGATCTTCTTAGTCAGTACTAAGTACCCAAGGAAAGGTCCTTTCATCTTGATTCAAGGTTGACTCCCAAACTGCATGTTTCCTCTTCCATGCTTCCAGATCTTGTCTGAATTCACCCAACCATCACCTGGATTCACAGGTAGGCAGCTCACAGCTACTGTTCCAGCTCTACACATCAAGCTTAGTACAGTTGCAACAATGGTGACACGTTTCTGGTGCTATCATCAATTCCCTTTCTGCCTGTGAAATCAACACACACCAGCAGACTGGGTCTCTGTCTGAGCAATCAACACAAATAAACAATAAAATCCCAGGATTTCTGAAAACATCAGCAAACAAGAAAGCTCTCGCTCAGGTCCTCTAAACCAGCAGTAAGGTCCCAGGCTTCTGTAACAGTAGCAACATCCTCTATTAGTACACAGGTCTGACAAAGTAACATCAAGACAGATAAAGTGCCTGCATCACAGCCATTCTTCTTCCCATTTCTGTTCAGTACTAGCTGTGCTCAAGCTTTTATATCTTCAATTCTTTCCTGTTTCACCTGCCTCTTATGTCCTTCCTGTTCTGGTCTTTGTCAAGTTCCTCTCACTGTGGGCTTCATAGGTTCTACTTCTAACAAAGACTTGATATAATCACATGTAAGGTTCAAAGGCAATTGAAGAACTGAAACAAGAAGCTAAGTACTTGAACAACTAAAACAAGGAACTAAGTACAATTTTGCTTGCCATTACAGGAATTGGGCCTTCAATCAAACAAAATGTGAAGGCATACTGGAATGCATTTCCTAAAGATGTCAAACCCACTACTGGGGCCAAATTCAGCCAAAAACACTCCTGTATAGCATCCAAAGCAGCTTAAAATGGAAATAAGAAATGTTTGACAAAATAAATATGAATATAGGGCAAAATAGATAATGTTAATTTGTGGTTTTCTATGTTTATACATGGCCCTCAGGAATTCTTTTCTATTTGCATGGATACCACTGATTTAGAAGGTTTTACAACTCTTTTACTGACCTCAAACTCTTCATTGAAACACATATACTTTTTCATTCCACTTTCCTTCCATGGATGCCACAAAACTACACACAATGGTATTTCTCAGTCTCTAAAGAATTATTTTCAGGTCAGTAATGACAATAATTAGAAAGACACAGAATGGATGTGGGTTAGAAGTAGCATATTGCCATTACAGAATTGTTCAACAGAAGGAAATTTCAAATATGTAATAACTAATTTATATAAAAAGAAAAGGATGTGAATTGATAATATAGCAAGAATGAGAGATAAATGGATGTTATATGTGTTACATTGATATTCTCAAAATATCAGGAGATTTACGAAATAGAATCCACAGAATATTCAGTGGATTCCCTTTGTAAGATTTACTGGAAGACAAAGACAAGAGTTTATATAAGATGAAATGCTGCAAATGAGACACCATCTATGTCTCTGGAGTAAATAAGCCCTCCATTAAGATCGTAGATTCATTTAGGAAATTGGTTTGTAAATGACTTATAAAGTAAACTTGGGTAATATCACTCAGTTAAATGAATGAAATATGCACAAAGGTCCATTTTAGGTCAGATTTTTATGTTAGTTTTCAAATTTAGTGATACTGAGTGATTTGAGAGAAAATATAGATTTATATTATGAATTTGCCCTGCTATGACTGCAGTGTAGGAATACTAAAAAGATCAGAAGGTTCTATGGGGTAAAACACCCAAACTCTGAAATGTAAATTATTTCCTGCCCCAATGCAATCTCAGAAACCTCTTGACTTTAAAGGAAAGACAAAAATTCATCCTGAAGGGTAATTATTTGGAGGATGAGGGAGGAGAAGATGATTGGATACAATATTCCTGCCTTTTCAACCATAACAATGGCATTGCTAAAGTAATAGCAATAAAAATTTTGAACCATGACAAGCATTTCTATCTCTCCTCATAGAATATTGTTGGTTCCTCCTTCAAATGTACTTCACATAAAATTAAAGATTGCTCAGAATAAATCTGAGATGGAACTGACATTTTCCTGCACAGAGATTTAGCCCTTCAAAAACACATTTGATTATTTTTTCTTAAATTTTAAGATGAAAACTCACAGTAATAATAAAGTTAGCTTTGTTCCTGAATGCTTACTGATTGTTATTATGGCATTTTGGACATATTTACAATTTTTAAAAAGGATTTCTTTTTCTAATTTATTCTGATAATGTAGGAAGAAATAAATATTTCAGACCCTCTATCTTCTAGTTTTGTGCCCTTGTCACCTTGAGCAGAACAAGTATACTTTCCTGCTCAGAAATCCAGTTGGGAAATTCATCAAGGAGGTTATTCAAGGATGTAAAGCCTATAGGCTGAGAAACATTGTACTGCAAAATGTTCAGTTGTTTCTAATTTGTTGTCACCCATTTTGGTGCTTTCTTGGCAGAGACACTGGAATGGTTTGCTATTTCCTTCATCAGTTCATTTTACAGATGAGGAAATTGAGGTAAAAAAAGATTAAGTGATTTACCTAGGGACACACAGCTAAGTATCTGAGGCCAGATTTAAACTTATGAAGATAACATTTCCTGATTCCAGTCCAGTAGTCTGTCTACTACATGACTTAGATGCCCATCATCTACTGTATTATCTTCAAATTAAAGACATGCAAAAAACTAAATAATTGAGAAAGTGGGTACAAGGAAGAATTTTTTTTCTGTCTTTTTCTCATTAATTTTGAAGCCTGGAAAAATTATTGCAATTTTTCTCCAGACTGTTTCTGATTGGGTAAAATACACTGTGATATTCTTCATGTATCACAATGTCCTTGTCATCTTTTAAAAGAATGATCACAAAGAACCTGTTTCTTTGATGCACATAAATCAAAGTTAGTAATTAAGTCACATAAGATAGTTTCTCAATAAAACATTTTCAGCACTTATTTCTGAAGTCATATGATAAATGAATTACAAGATAGGCTTCAAGGAAAAAGAAAGTATATATTTATTCCTTTGTAGCCATCTCTGGATAAGGGCAAGAGCAACCTGCAAAATTAGTAATTTCTTTGTTTATTGATTTACTGTCTTTTACATTTTTTCAAATGCTTTATTAACTTTTTGTTTACATTATTCATTTCCATCAGCTTTTTGAGTTGCAATTTTCCCCCATTTTTCCCCTACCAACCACCCCAGAATAGCAGTCCCACAGGATAACCCCTCATCCAATCTGCTCTCTCCCCTCTCTTCTCCTATATCTCCTTCGATTTTTCCAGTAGGGCAATGTGAATCCTCATGCTCAAATGTCTGCACATTTTATCTCCCAATTATATGCAAAATAGTATTAATCATAGTATTTATATATTTTTATTAAAATTGATTTTAAAAGGAAGATAAGCAATTCAGTATATACTGTACATGTGTAGCTATGTAAAACATTACCATAGTAGATATACTGTAAAAGACTGACTATATTTCCCTCCCTCCTATCCCACCTCTCATCTGGTCCACTCCCCATTTTGGTAATGTCCCTTTTCAAAAGTGGGTGGTTCCAATTCCACCCCCCCCCCAGACTGCCCTCCCTTCCATTGTCCCCCCTCTCATCCCCTTCTCCCCTACTTTCCTGTGGGGTGACAAACCCTACTTAGTATGTATGTCATTCTCTCCCTGATCCAAGTTCAATGAGAATAAGATTTTGCCTTTTTGCCTTCCTGTTCTTCCCCTACCTTGTAACCATTTCCCCTTGCTTTTTCTATATGAGGTAGTTCACCCCATTCTGTCTCTCCCCATCTCCTCTCATTATATTCCCCTCTCACCTCTTAATTTCACCTTTTAAGTATCACCCCTTCCTATTATATTTGACCTGTGCCCTCTATCTCTGTATAGCTGAAAACATATGTACATACATTCACATATGTATTCTTATGCCCATATACACTTCTCCAACTATTTTCATACTGAGGAAAGTTTCATCAGTTACAGTTATTTTTCCCTGTAGGAATGTAAATAGTTCAACTTTG
Organism: Gymnobelideus leadbeateri; assembly: GCA_011680675.1. Classification (NCBI taxonomy): domain Eukaryota; kingdom Metazoa; phylum Chordata; class Mammalia; order Diprotodontia; family Petauridae; genus Gymnobelideus; species Gymnobelideus leadbeateri. The sequence continues at coordinate 121,703 of WOXC01007358.1, read as the reverse complement.
ATAAGTTCTTAATGATTTCTTTTCCCTGTTTACCTTCTCAAGCATCTCTTGCTTCTTGTATCTGAATGTCAGATTTTCTATTCAACTCTGGTTTTTTCCTCAAGAATGCTTGAAAGTCCTCTATTCCACTGAAGGACCATATTTTCCCCTGAAACATGATTCTCAGTTTTGCTTGGTAAGTGATTCCCGGTTTTAATCCCAGCTCCTTTGCCCTCCAGAATATCATATGCCAAGTCCTTCAATCCCTCAGTGTAGAAGTTGTCAAATCCTGAGCTATCCTGATTGAGTTTCCAGAGTATTCAAATTGTTTCTTCCTGGCTGCTGTTAATATTTTCTCCTTGATCTGGGAATTATGAAACCTGGCTATAATATTCCTAGGAGTTTTCTTTTGGCGATCTTATTCAAGAGGTGATTGGTGGATTCTTTCAACTTCTATTTTGCCCTCTGGCTCTAAAACATCAAGGAAATTTTCCTGGAGAATTTCTCGAAGGATGATTTCTAGATTCTGTCTTTGATCATGGTTTTCAGATAGTCCAATAATTTTAGGTTGTTTCTCCTGGATCTATTTTCCAGGTCAGTGGTTTTTCCCATGAGATATTTCACATTGCCTTCTATTCTTTCATTTGTCTGGATCTGCTTAATAGCATCTTGATTTCTCATAAATTCACTAGCTTACATTTCCTCCAGTCTAATTCTGAAGGAATGGTTCTCCTCAGTGAGCTTTTGAGATTCTTTTTCCAACTGGCAAATTCAGCTTTTTAAGGCATTCTTCTCTTCATTGCCTTTTTGAGCCTCTTTTGCCATTTGAGTTAATCTATTTTTTAAGGTGTTATTTTCCTCAGTCAGGCTGTTGACTCTCATTTCATACTTTTCTTGCATCTTTCTCATTTCTCTACCCAATTTCCCCCCACTTCTCTTATTTGCTGCTTAAAGTCCTTTATGGCCCCAGGGAAAAGAGACCACACCCTCTCCCAACCAGTCCCAAAGTCCACCTGGCACTGACCACTCACTTTGTCCTAGGGATCTTTTTTGTTGGCAATTCTGGAAACATTACGGCTCCTGGTGTTCTGGGGTCCCTCCTGCCAGCTGCTGGTCTGGCCGACCTGGGGCTAAAGCTTCCCGCAGACCTCGGCTCAGCTGCCAGAGTGCTGTGCTGGCCACTCCCTGCTGGTCTGCTGGTGTGTCCTCAGTGGGAGGTTAGCTTCTCTCTGTCATTTTGTGGGTTCCAGAGCTCCAGAGGTTGTTCAGAGTCCCACTTTTACATAATTTTGAAGTGGTGTGGGGGAGAGCTCCTCGGAAGTGCTGTTTCTACTCCACCATCTTGAATCTGCCCCCTCACCATCTTTTACATTTTTATGGCATCATTCTCTGCTAATAGAAATTAATTTCTTCACAATAAAATAAAACTTCCTCTAGAATATTCCCTATATTTTCTTCTCAAGAAAAATTAATTCTTTTAAAGACAGTTGATTTTATATACATATGTATGTACATATGCATGTGTGTTTGTGTGTATATATGTATGTAAATATGCATGCACACATACATATATACTCTATCTCTCATCTATCTATCTATCTATCTATCTATCTATCTATCTATCTATCTATCTGTTTGCCTGTCTGACTCTCTATCTATCTATCTACCTATCTATCTATAAAAACACATTTTTTTAATGAGTAAAACACATTCAGATACTAATACCACTGAGATCAGACTATTAAACTTAAGGCCTTTAAAAAAATCAACTTCCTTCTCTGAGCCTTTCTCCTATTTAACCTAAAACTTTTTCCTATATGTTTACACACACATGCATACATGTATATATGCATATATTTATATCTATCTATACATATAAATATAAATACAAACATGCATACATATACATATATTTATATATTTTTGCAGAATATCTAATTTTATATGCATAGAGGTATCTATATCTAGATAGATATAGATGCACAATATTTATATACATATGTTTCTATGTATATATGTATGTGTGTGTATATATATATATATATATATATATATATATATGTTTATATGCAGAATATCCCATTTTTGGAGATATATGAATATTAGTTAAAGAATTTTAGTTTTAGAGCTGGAATGAAACTTAGATAATGTACAGCTAAGCCTGAACAGCTTTCCAGAACAATGCTACTGTGAACAGCTTTCAAGGTTCTGATTACACAGTATAGTAAACACTCTATATGTTCAATAACAAATCAGAGCAAAACATTCAGAGAATCAAGGTACAGCATTCACAGTGTTGCAGCTTATCACAGATAATCAAAAAACAGCATTCACAATGATTTATCATTAAAATGGCCACATAGTTTTCACCATAGTGGTCACATAGTTTTGAACAATGTATTATCATTTAGTCAGTGGATCACCTAGTAACTCAGTCATTCAATCAACTCCATCATTCAATCATTCTTAATCAGGCTTGCCTTCTTAAGGGTCACAAAATACAAAAGTCAAAGTTCTCTACTCATGGGGCACATTAAGTTACAAATCAGTCACTATTCAATCATTAGTCAATACTCAATCATCAGTCACTACTCGGTACCCTCTTAAGGAGTAGTGGAAAATACATAGGCCATCTACTCCTCAGTCACAAGTAAATCACAATCTTCTCAGTCAGGACACCATGTCCAAGTAAAGTCTTCCTTCAGCTTGACTCGAAACTGGCTCTCAGTTTCCATGGTTCCTCATCTATGGTCCCCACACCTACCTGGTTTCACCAAACAGTCACCTGGGTTCAAAGGAAGACAGCTCCTAGTTCCTCATCCAACCTTTCATGCTGTTCCTGTTCCTCATTTAAGCTCACAGTGTCCAGTACATCTTATATCATTCACAGTCTTTGTACCTGAGGATTTAAAGCTTAACAAAGCCAAAAAACAGGTTCATGCAAAGGACCAGCATCACTGGTCATGCTTCTTCAGTCAGTGGCAGCTCAAGCTGATTGTTGGACATCTTCAGCAGCTCTCAGGAACTCTGGCTTGCCCTTGGACTCAGCATCTCCTCATAAGAAGCTCCAGCTACTTCTCAGAATCAAAATCACTTCACCCAGATTCTCAAAATCAAAACCATTCTCTCCAGCCTGGGGGCCTTTCCACACATACACATATGTATATATAGGGGAGTATATGGGCATATGAATACATATGTGAGTTTGTATATGTGTGTGTGTGTGTGTGTGTGTGTGTGTGTGTGTGTGTACAGGTATACATAGACAGAGGGCACAGGACCAATTGAATAGGAAGGGATGATACTTAAAAGGTGAAATTGAAAGGTGAGAGAGGAATGTAATGAAAAGAGATGGGGAGAGACAGAATGGAGTAAATTATCTCATATAGAAGAGGCAGGCAAAGGAAAACTGTTACAATGGATTGGAAGATCAGGAAGGTGAAAGGGAATGGGTCAACCTTACTCTAATCGAATTTGGCATATGGAGAGAATGACATACACACTAAATAATATATTTCACCATACCAGATAGTAGGGGATAAGGGGATGGGAGGGGAGTGACAGAGGGTCTGGAAGGTTGGGGGGGTAGGAAAGTTAGAAGCACACACTTCTGAAAAGGGACAGGGTCAAAGTACAGAATAGAAGAAGTGGGGGTCAGGATAGGATGGATGGAAATATAGTCAGTCTTTCACAATAGGAATTTCACTATGGAAATGTTTTATGTAGCTATACATGTAAAACCTATATAGAATTGCCTGCCTTCCCAGTAAGGGTGGTTTGACTAGGGAGGAAGGGAAAGAATCTGGAATTCAAAATTTTAATATCAAATGTTTAAAAATATTGTTATTACTTCTTTTTACATGCAGGTGAGAAATAAGATATGCAGGCCCTGGGGTTAAGAGATCCAACTTGCCCTACTGGAAAGTTGGAGGGAACATGGGGGAGGATATAAGAGAGAGCTGATTGGGGAAAGTGGTATAAAATCAGATCACTGTTTAGTGTTAGTGGATAGGAGAAAGAAGGGGAGAAAATTTGTAACTCAAAAGCTTGTGGAAATGAATTATATAAACTAAAATAAACATAAAATTTAAATTTAAAAAAGAAAGTCAAGTTTTCTATTCAGCTATGTTTTTTTCAGCAAGAATGCTTGAAAACCCTTTATTTCATTCAAGATCCATTTTTTCCTCCTGAAATACTATACTCACTTTTGTTGGTTAGGTGATTTTTGGTTTTAGTCCTAGCACCTCTGACCTCTGGAATACTATATTCCAATCCCTTTGATGCCTTAATGCAGAAACTGCTAGGTCCTGTATTGTCCTGATCATATTTCAACAATACTCAAATTGTTCCTTCCTGGTAGCTTGCAATACCTTCTAATTTACCTGGGAACCCTGGAATTTGGTTACAATCTTCCTAGGAGTTTCCCATTGGGGATCTCTTTCAAGAGGCAATAAGAGTATTCATACAATTTCTATTTTACCCTCTAGTTTAGAACATCAGGGCAGTTTTCCTTGATAATTCCTTGAAAGATGATGTGTATGCTCTTTTTTTTATTATAGCTTTAAGTTAATAGTCTAATAATTTTTTAAATTTTCTCTCCTGCATCTATTTCCCAGGTCAATGTTTTTTTTTTCTTTTTTTTATGAGATATGTCTCATTGTCTTCTATTTTTTTCATTCTTTTAAAAAAAATCTTGATTTTTCATAAAGTCATTAGCTTCCATTTACTCCATTATAATTTTGAAGGAATTATTTTCTTCAGTGAGCTTTTGGACCTCCATTTCCATTTGGCTAATTCTACTTTTTGAGGCATTCTTCTCCACATTGGTTTTTTGGACCTTTTTTGCCATTTGGCTTAGTCTATTTTAAGGCATCATTTTCTTCAGTATTTTTTTGGTTCTCCTTTAGCAATCTGTTCACTTGCTTTTCATGACTTTCTTGCATGACTCTCATTTCCCGATATTTCTTCAACTTCTCTCACTTGATTTTCAAAATTCTTTTTTGACCTCTTCTATGACTTATAACCAATTCATATCTTTCTTGGAGGTTTTTAATTTTGGAGCTTTGACTTTGTTGTCTTCTGGTTTTATGTTTAAATTTTCTTTGTCCCCAAAGTAATATTCTATAGTTTTACTTTATTTAATGCTGTTTGCTCAAATACCCAGCCAAATTACTTTTTAACTCCCTGTCAAGGCAGGATTCTGTTTCTAGTGGATGTGGAAGTTGGAGTGGGTATACTCTTCCAGACTTCAGATGTTTTGTATCAGCTGCTGGATCCCCCACCATCTGTGGGCCCAGAACTTTGGAAGCAAACACTGCTGCTGCTTCTGCTACTGCCACTTCCACCTCTGCCATCCCAGGGCTATGAAAAGACTTTGCTCCTCTTTCCCTCAGATCCCATAGAGTACCCCCAATGACCTTACTTGCTGTTTTTGGTATTTGTAGGTTGATAACCCTGGTAATTAACATAGCTGCCAGTGTTTCAGTCACTTGCGGTCTGCTCCACTCCCATTTGAACTCAACAGGGCCCATGTCAGACTATTTCCCACTCCAAGACCAGTGTGATGTATCCTTTCTCTTAACCTTCTATGCTGTCTAGGGCTAGAGATATGTTTTACTCTGTTGTTTTGTGGGTTATTCAGCTCTAAAATTAGTTTAGAATTATTTTTTACAGGCATTTGGAGGATGTCCCTGCTTTTACTATGCAATTTTGGCTTTGCCCCTTTTCTTTTTTTTAAATCAGATTGATCAAAGAGGTATTTATTTTATTGTGCTTTATTTTCCCATGAAACCATTTATTATTATTATTATTATTATTATTATTATTATTTTGATTTTTAGAGGGGGGCAAATTGGGTTTAAGTGACTTGCCCAAGGTCATATAGCTAGTAAATGTTAAATGTATGAGGCCAGATTTGAACTCAGGTCCTCCTGCCTCCAAGGCTGGTGCTCTATTCACTCTGCCATCCACCTCCCCCAAAACCATCTTTTATTTTATTATTTCAATAGTTTTCTTAATTTTTTATAATCTCTTCTTTGGTTTTCAGAATTTGATATTTAATTAGAGAATTTTAATTTGTTGTTTTTCTAATGTTTTAGTTTCTTCCCCAACTAATTGATTTTAGAGACATAAAATTTCCCCTAACAACTGCTTTTGCTGCAACATATAAATTTTAGTGTATTGCCTCATTATTGTCATTCTTTTGATGAAGTTATTGTTTCTATGGTTTGTTGTTTGACCCACTGATTCTTTAGTATTAGATTAATTATTTTTCCATTTAGTTTATGGTCTGTCTTTCCAGGATCCTTTATTATATTTGATTTTTGTTGCATCATAATATGAAAAGGTTGCATTTAATATTTCTTCCTTTCTGCATCAGACTGTGAGGTTTTTATGTTTTATTACATGGTAAATTTCTGTGCAGGTGGCACATGCTTCTGAGATAAAAGCTAAATTCCTTTCTTTACTTATTCAGTTTTCTCAAAAGATTTATTATATCTAACTTTTCTAAAATTCTATTCATCCCTTACCTTGTGCTTAGATTTATCTATTTTTGAGAAGTGGAGTGTGAGGTCCCCTATTTTATATATTTGAAACACTTAATTTTAAAACTTTGAATATCAGATCCATTCCCTTTCTCCATTGTCACCCACTCCCTCTGGGAAGATAAGCAGTTCAATATGTGTTGTACATGTATAGCTATGCAAAACATTACCATAGTAGATATATTGTAAAAGACTGCTAGTGTTTCCCTCCCACCCATCCCACCCCCCACCTGGTCCATTTCCTACTTTGATCCTGTCCCTCTTTGAAAAGGGGTACCTCCAACCTCCCCTCCCCCCAAAATGCCCTCACCTCCATCATCCCCCCTCTCATCCCCCTTCCCCCTACTCTCCTGCAGGGTGAGATATCCCATTTAGTACATATGTCATTCTCTCCCTGAGCCAAATTCAATGAGAATATGGCTTTGCCTTTTTGCCTTCCTGTTATTCCCCTCCCCTGCAACCACTTCTCCTTGCCTCTTCTACATGATATAGTTTACCCTACCCTGTCTCTCCCCATCTCCTCTTGCCACATTCCTCTCTCACCTTTTAACTTCACCTCTTAAGTATCATTCCTTCCCACCAAATTCAACCTGTGCCCTCTATCCATGTATACCTAGAAACACATATACACCCATTCACATATGTATTCATATGCCCATATACCCTTCTTCAATTATTTTCATACTGAGAAAGGTTTCATTAGATACAGTTATTGTTTTTTCCATGTAGGAATGTAAGTAGTTCATGTTTGATAAGTTCCTTTTGATTTCTTTTCCATGATTACCGTCTCAAGCATCTCTTGCTTCTTGTGTCTCAATGTCAAATTTTCTATTCAACTCTGATTTTTTTCCTCAAGAATGCTTGAAAGTCCTCTATTCCACTGAATGACCATATTTTCCCCTGAAACAAAATACTCAGTTTTGTTGGGTATGTGATTCTTTGTTTTAATCCCAGATCTTTTGCCCTGTGGAATATCATATTCCATGCCTTTCAATCCCTCAGTGTAGAAGCTGCCAGGTCCTGCGCTATTCTGATTGTGTTTCCACAAGATTTAAATTGTTTCTTCCTGGCTGCTTGTAGTATTTTCTCCTTGATCTGGAAATTCTGGAACCTGGCTATAATATTCCTAGGATTTTTCTTTTTGAGATCTTTTTCAGGAGGTGATCGGTGGGTTCTTTCAACCTTTATTTCCCCCTCTGGGTCTATAATATCAGGGTAATTTTCCTTGAGAATGTGTTGCAGGATGATTTCTAGGTTCTTTTTTTGATCATGCCTTTCAGGTAGTCCAGTGGTTTTTAAATGATCTCTCCTGCGTCAATTTTCCAAGGCAGTGGTTTTTCCAATGAGTTATTACACATTGCCTTCTATTTATTCATTTTTTAGATCTGTTAAATAATATTTTGATTTCTCATAACATCACTAGCTTCCATTTACTCCAATCAAAGTTCTCAAAGAACTATCTCATCAGTGAGTTTTTGAGATTCTTTTTCTATCTGTCAAATTCGGATTTTTAACTAATTCTTCTGCTCATTGCCTTTTGGAGCCTCTTTTGCTGTTTGAATTAGTCTATTTTTTAAGTTGTTATTTTCTTCACTCAGGTTGTTGACCCTCTTTTTGTGATTTTCTTGCATCTTTTTCATTTCTCTTCCCAATTTTTCCTCCACTTCTATCATTTGGCTTTCAAAATCGTTTTTAAGCCCTTCTATGGTCTGTAACCAATTTATATATTTTTAATTAAATGCTTTTTTAATTTCTAGTTTACTTCATTCATTTCTGCAAGATTTTGAGTTACAAATTTTCTTTTGGTTTTTCCCCTACCCACCATGCCAAAATAGCGATCCCAGTGGATATCCCCTCCTCCAATCTGATCTCTGTCATATCTTCTCCCATACCCCCTCAGACTTTCCAGTAGGGCATGGTGGATCTCTATTATCCAGTGCCTCTATATCTTATTTCTCAGTTACATGTAATGTAATAATAATAATTATATATATATATATATATATATATATATATATATATTTATTTAAACATTTGATTTTATAACTTTGAATTTCAGATTCGTTCCCTTCCTCCCTTGTAATCCACTGTTACTAGGAAAAAAGCAATTCAATATAGGCTGTACATGTGTAGCTATGCAAAACATTTCCATAATAGATGTATTGTGAAAGACTGACTATATTACCCTCCATCCTATACCACCTCCCACTTGTTCTATTCTCTAGTCTGATCGTGTCCCTTTTCAAAAGTGGATGATTCAAACTTCTTTCCCCCCAGCCTGTACTCCCTTCCTTCATCCCCATTCTTATCCCCTTCCCCCCATTCTCCTATAGGGTGAGATACACTTTATATTGTATATTTCATTTCCTCCGTAAGCCAGATGCAATGAGAATAAGTGTGACCCATTCCCTTTTGAATTCCTCTTCTTCCCCTCCAATGTAATAGTTTTCCCTTGCCTCTTCTATATGGGATAGTTTATTGCATTCTGTCTCTCCCCATCTCCTCTCATTATAATCCTCTCTCACCTCTTAATTTCACCTTTTAAGATTCATCCTTTCCTATATAATTGGATCTGTGCCCTCTATCTATGTATACTTGTACACATATATACACACACTCACACATGTATTCATATGCCCGTATAACCTTCTATATAGATATATGTATGTATAGATAGATAGATATATGTATGTCCATATGTATGTATAGATATATGTCTGTATATACATACACATACACACACAGACATATATATATATTTGTGTGTATGTATGTGTGTGTGTGTGTGTGTGTGTGTATATATATATATACATATATATATTTACACACATATATTTCTATTCCCTTCAATTATTCACATAAGGAGAAAAGTTTTATAAGTTATAATTTTTGTTTTTCAATGTAGGAATGTAAATAGATCAACTTTGATAAGTTCCTTATTAATTATTTTCCCTGTTTAACTTCTCATATTCCTCTTGCTTCTTGTAACTGAATGTAAAGTTTTCTATTTAACTCTGATTTTTCTGTCAAGAATGCTTGAAAGTCTGCTACTCAACTGGATGACCATATTTACCCCTGAAACATGATACTCAGTTTTGCTGGGTAGGTGATTCTTGGCTTTAATGCCAGCTCCTTTGACACAGTGGAATATCATATTCCAAGCCCTTCAGTCCCTCAGTGTTTAATCTGCTAGATCCTGTGTAATCCTGATTATTTTTCCACAATATTAAAATTGTTTCTTCCTTGCTACATGTAATATTTTCTCCTGGATCTGGAACTCTGGAACCTGGAAGTAATATTCCTAGGAGTATTATTTTGGGATTTTTTTCAAGAGAATTCTTTCAACCGATATTTTGCTCTCTGGTTCTAAAACACTGCCGCAATTTTCCTTGAGAAATTCTTGAAGGATGATTTCTAGTTTTGTTTTTTGTTTTGTTTTGTTTTTTGATCATGGCTTTCAGGTAGTTCAATAATTGTTAAATTACCTCACCTGGAACTATTTTCCAGGTCATTGTTTTTTTCGTGTGCTTGGATTTTTTTAATAGTATCTTGATTTCTCCTAAAGTCACTAGGTTTCATTTGCTCCATTCTAATTTTGAAGAAATAATTTTCTTCAGTGAACTTTTGAGATTCTTTTTGCATCTGCCAAATTCGGTTTTTTAAGGCATTCTTCTCCTCATTGCCTTTTTGAGCCTCTTTTGCCATTTGAGTTAGTCTATTTTTAAGGTGTTATTTTCTTCATTCAGTTAGTTGACTCTCTTTTCATACTTTTCTTGCATCTTTCCCATTTCTCTTCCCAATTTTTCCTCCACTTCTCTTATTTAGTTTTCAAAATCATTCTTAAGGTCCTCAATGGCCTGTAACCAGCTTGTATTTTTCATTGAAGTTTTTGGTGCAGGAGTTCCGACTTTGCTGTCTTCATCCTGTTCCATGCTTTGATTCTCTTTGTCTTCAAATTATGAGTGTAAAGTTGGATAGCCCTACTTGCTTTGCTTCCATTGCCTGCTCATGTTACCACTCAATTATTTGACTTTTGAGCTTTTTGCCACAGTAGTACTCTGCTACCAGACAGGACAGCTTTGTTCCAATCACTGGGGTTTTCTCAGCTGCCGAAGGTATTAGTTGGGTGCCTTTTCTGAAGCCTCCACATGCTATGGAAATCTGGTCTCATACCCCAGGACCTCCAACCTAGACTGCAATCCATATCCAAGCAGGTTAAATCAAGAGAAATTACCCCTGAGACTGGTTGCTTTGTGCCCCTACAATCTGCCGGCCAGGATTTGAAGCTGCCACATTGTCATGGCTGTATGGTCTCAGCACCTCAGCAGCTTCTCCCTCCAGGGGATAAAGGGCAGTCTGCACTCCCAAACTACCTTATCCCAAAGTCCACTCTGCCCTGATCTGTCACTTTGTTTTTAGCCTTTATGTGTTGATATTCTGAAAACCACCACAGATGCTGGTGATCTGAATTCCCTCCAGACTTCTCCTTGTTAGACTACCCTTAGGCTAAAACCTAGGCTATGTGAGGGGCTGGTATTGGCTCCCAAAACACTGTGCTGGCTGTTTTCTGCTGGCCTGTTGGGCTGTCTTCCATGGAAGGTTAGCTTATCTGTGTCATTTTGTGGGTTTTGTAGCTCCAAAGTTTCTTCAGAGTCCCCTTTTACATGAATAGGAGGATGTGGGAGCAGGAGCCCTGTGGAAGTCCTGTTTCTACTCTGCCATCTTGACTCCCACCACTTCACATTTACTTGGAATTTTTTGGTGCAGGAGTTCTGACTTTGTTGCCTTCCTCCTGCTCCATGCTTTGGCCCATATTGTCCCCCAAAAAGGAATTTAATGTTTGATTGCTGTGTTTGCTTTGCTTCCTTTGTTTGATCTTGTTGCCACTCAATTATTTTAGTTCTGAGCTTTTTGTAACAGTTGAACTCTGCTTCCAGAGAGGAGAGCATTGTCCCAAATCACTGGAGTTTTCACAGCTGCTGGAGCCTTTAGTTGTGAACCCTCTCTTAAGCCTCCACCTGCTCTGACATCTAGTTATGCACCCCAGGACCGTCACCCTAGACAGCACTCCTGATCCGAGCAGATTAAGGCAAGAGCAATTACCCCTCAGAATGTTTGCTTGGTCCCCCTACAATCTGCTAGCCTGAAGCTCTGAAGCAGCCACATGGTGGGGTCCACTGCACCTCAGCCTCTTCTTTCTCTGACAGAATTGGAACCACACTCCTGGAACCCCTGTTTCCAAAAAGGCCACACTGAACTCTCACTTTGTATTTGGCATTTATGTCTTGATATATCTCGAAACTGCCACAGCTACTGGTGATCCAGTCTCCCAAAGTCTGTTCCAGTGTCTGGGCCACCGTGAGGCTAAAACCATGGGCTCATGTGGGGCTGGGCTCTGTTTACAGTGTGGGGCTGTGGATCCGTCTTTGTCCTCTTCGTCTTCAGTAGGAGGTTTGTTTCTCTCTGTCACTTTGTGGGTTCTTTAGCCATAAAGTTTATTTAGTCATTATCATAGGTATTTTAGGTGGTTATGGAGGGGGCATAGAGTGTTTTCCTGCTTCTATGCTGCCATCTTGGTTCTACCCCAAGACTGTAAACTTCTTGAGGGCAGGGACTATCTTTTTTGTTTTTTTCATTTTTGTATTCTTAAGTACCTATTACAGTCCTGGAACATAGTGGATGCTTAATAAATTTTTATTGTATTGTATTGTATTTTGATATAACATATAGAAAGCAAACTATTTAAGAGTCTTGTCTACTTTCAGAATAGCTAATGTAACAGATTTTCCATTAAATGACTGAATTAATTGGTTCTTTTTCTCCATGTAAACATAAAAGAGTGAAAAGAAAACTTAAGCTGAAATTGTGTCACCATATGATTAACAGTCATCAATCTTCAGAAAATCATGACCATTTTGCCTTTTCCTTAGGAAAAGGAGTATCCTTAGGAGGATCACATAAGGTCTCTTATCAATGTCTTAGTCATCCTATTTTTTATTGTCTTGTAGCCCTGTAAATTTTGACATTTTTAGCATTTTCTTTTTTTAATGAATGCTCTCTTCTCTATTGTTTTCTATGAAATCATATAGTCCTAACTTTCTCCCTACTTCTCTAATTTTTTCACTATTTTATTAGCATTATTTAAATTTTTCCTTAGCTTCATTTTCCAAAAGACTTAATATGGATGTTTTCCAAAGTTCTCTTATCTAATCTTCACAGAGTATTTAAATTATATTCAACTTTTGAACCTATTATGGATCATTCTCTGCATCTTCAATTATTTGCTTGTAAGGCCATTAAATTCAGGGGAAAAGTCTTATCTCAATTCTGTACCTCTCTCATCATCTCAGATGGTATTCTGAACATAGAAGGTGAATGTTCATTGGATCAAGTTGAATGGAAATGAACATTAGATTCATGTAGACAGCTACTATATAAGTGTACCAAATCAAACGATGAAAGGATTTTAAAAATCTAGGATGATAGAACAAAGCTTAAAAAACAAAATCCTATACATATCAAAAATGGCACTTCTCAATTTCTAGTTGCCTGGCAGCACCTTGTAATCTACTTGAAACAGGATATAAAAAGAACCATTGAGTTCCCAGCTGTCCCAGCATCATACTGAAAGAGCTAGAGGTCTTTTACCCCTTTTTTTACTGTCAGTATGATTCATACTCCACCAACTGTTTTGCATCCATTTCTGTATAATTGTGGTGATAACTATCCACTTCACTGTTTGCCAAATTCAGAAATATACTCATTCTTTTGTTGTTTTATAGCTGTTCCATTCTTGGTTATGCTTGGAATCCACTGGAAGATCAATTGGACACATGTTGTAGTTCATAGATAACTTTTCAACAAGTTTGCTAGTTAACCATGCATTGCCCAAGCTGACGGTGCGGAAGGTACTGATAGCACTATCCCACTTTGATTGAATCAGAGACCTTCACTTGCTCCTATTCCAGCCTGTTGACCTTCCTGGGAAAGCCTGGTATCCTCAGAGAGCAGGAACTCATCATATTAATGCCAAGCAATTTGGACACTGAATCAGCATAGACTTCGGTAGCTAAGAATTCTTGAGGTCAAGAGATCCACCAAGCACAGATTCACTGATAGAAGGGAATTTAGGCATTAACTATGATACCTTGCTTGAAATTTTCAAAGGACATGAACTGCCATATATAGTATACTTCTTGTTGATGGCTTTGGCTTTTTCATTGATTTTTAATTAGCTCCAAATATTTCATTTTCAATTCATAAAAGTAAGCTACTAGAGACCTATCAGCTAGGAGTAAAGATCATTATGTTAAATATGGAAGAGTAGTTAATGATAAATAATTTGCAATGCATCTTATTACATTTGTAAATTGATTATAGAATTAGCAGTGGACACTGTGCCCAATAAATCACTTTACTCATGAAAAATTGCTGGTGCAATCTGTAATGATGTGAAATTTAAACTAGTGCTATAAATAATGGTAAAGGAACAAGAAAGGAATATCCTTGCTTTAAGCCAAGTTTATTTTTAAGAATATAATACACAAACATATTATCTCTGATTTTAACTCTTTCTTTTCCTTATACAAAATGATTTTAGGGATGGGAACTTATATGAAATGATGCAGTCTGAAGCAAGCAGAAGCAGTAGAACAAAATTCACAGTGATGAAACAACAATGAAAGGAAACTATAATTAATTGTCACAAACTGTTTTGCTCCTAAAAATCAAAAAGAAAAACTTTTTGTTTCTCTCAAAAGAAACATGAGTCCAATATGTAGGGATTAATTGATTACTGTCAGAAAGGGCCACTACATTGATTAGTTTGACTTCATTTATTTTACAGTGTCACAATGGAATACTCAAATATGGTGATGATGATGACAATTATAGTTAGTATTTATATAGTGCCTACTATATACCAGGCACTGTGCTAAGTACATGGTAAATGTCATTTCCATTGATTCTCAGCATAATTCTGAGAAGTGGGCCTAGTATAACCCCTATTTTACAGTTAAGAAACCACAATACACTGTATCTGCATAGGTAATATATTCACTACATACATACACCTACACACAATAAGTGTATGCACAATACAGATACATGCATACATATGTGATTCTATACACATATATGAATTTGTACACATACACATATGCACACAAATATGCACACAGCCTACATACCTCCTTATACATATACTATACATAATATACCACACATGTAAACACCTGTAGGCACACATGTGCTTACACAGAAATTTATATGTGAGGAATATGATATAAAATTACACAGATACACATACACCCACGTTTACATGGAGGAAACTAAATAATATAACTACCTTGATCAAAGCAGCCAAAAAGTCTTCTAGAACTCTAAATTAGGAAATCTATGATTTAAAAAGCCCAGAATATTATTTTTACTGCGTTTCAATGAGCCTAAGAAAATTACTTAAACTGTTTTCAATTCCTTCCATTATCATAACCTGTAACCATGTTTTAAGTGGCTTTTAATCTTTTAAAATATCTTACTGCAAATAGTTTCAAAGAGCTTCTCCCCCTCATAAATGTGCAATTCATTGGTCTTCTACCATATAATGTGATATCTGTTTGATCGATGTGTAATGAAATCTTACCTAAATCTTTAAGGCAAGGTATTGATTGAACAATTATACTTCATTTAACCTGAAGTGTTATCTGTTCTTTCATTCAACCCCTTGTTCTTTTATTTGACTTTCTGTAAGGTCTAGTTATAGCTTTATTTACAGCCACTGACACATTTAGACTGTAAATCAATTCTCCATTTTCATTGTATTTGAGGAATTGCTCTTCAATAGCTTTTTGCTCTCTCAAAGGACAGATCCAGTGTAGCACTTATATTTAATTGATCTTCTAGGTTTGCTATTGAAGTATCTATCAAGGTTATGTAGGTGGAGAAATCTGTAGTTTTCTTATTCCTATGAAAGCTATTTCAATTTAGAATTAATTTTGGAATCTCTGTCATAGAAAATGGAACTTCATTACACTAGTTGGTACAAAAATAAAATTGCTTCCTTCATTCAATAATACACTGGACTATTTTATTCATCAGTTGATGAGATTCCTCCTGGCCCTTGAGCCCTCCTTACTAACAATCATATTAATGCCCAAATGAACATGAAAGGTTGTGTTATCATTATAATAAAATCTGGATTTGACATCAAATAATTGGGTTCAAGTTCCAGTTCTAATACTTAATAATGTTGTGACTTTGTTAAAGTCATTTAACCTCTCTGAGCATTAATTTCCTCTTTCATAAATGGGGATAGTTCCAGCTTTGGGGGGACAAGATATTGAGAAAAGGTGTGGAAAGAGAAATACATTGAGTTAAATACCGAGGAGGAAGTTGTGTAGCTGATTCAGAAGATGCTGAATGTGCAAAGAAAGCCAATTATTGCATTTGAGAAAGAGAAATGAAGGAAATTATAGAGAAGAACAAGCTCCATGTCTATATTATACTATCTATTTCTGTGAAAGAAGTTTGGACACGGTGGCAGTTGGTGGTTGGTGGTTGTCCTTTATTCCCAAAGAGGACCAAAATGGCATCACTATGCTAGAGGCAAGTTACAGTGTATCTTACTATGACTGATAAGACAGTATGAGCTCAGAATGTTCTACTACAGGTCAGGCACAGATATTCTGTGTGAATATTTGGGGCAGAGTCTCTAAATTTGTGCATCTCACATTTCATTTGAGCTACTTCAATTCTGCTTTGCTAATAGAGCACAGCACCTTCTCTGATGACAGCATGCCATGCTGGGTCATCCTGTGCCATTTTCTCCCATGTCACACAATTATAAAGTTCTTAAGAGAGACCTTGAGAGTGTCCTTGTATTGATTCTTCAGACCATCATGTGAGTTCTTGCCCTGTGTGAGTTTTCCATAAAAGAGTCTTTTTAGCAAGAGTATGTTTTACATTTGGACAATGTGACCAGCCCATCAGAGCTGTTCTCTCTGTAGTGGTGAAGCTGCTAGATGAACAATGAGAACTACACTGGGTTGACCAGCAGAACACCTCATCCATCTGCAAGAAAGCTACATTTAATTCCACCAAAAGTAAAGTACAAGCAAAGCTTAGACAGATGCAGGATTCTTGGCTCAGTAAGAAGACAGATTGGTGGGGGGGAGGGCGGCACAGAGGCCCAGACATGCTGGTGCAAAGGCCCTGACGAGGCCTGATCAATGTGGCGACAAGTTGTCCCACCAACTGCAAGGGCCATTGCCAGGCCTATCACTACAGGGCTGGGACTGGACAGACCTGGAAAAGAGTCAAATGCAGGGCCCCTGGCAGTGGCAGCAGCTACTTCTGGGAGTATTAACCCATAGCCTGGAGATTTAAAAAGGCCCTATCTGGACTTCCAGGGACCAGGATGGCAGAGTGAACTTGAGATGCTCCAATCCCCTCTTCTGACCTGAAAACATAGTAATTAATACCCCAAAACAAAACTTTAAACAATAAAGGCTTGGGAACCCTAAAGGAAGGGAGTGACTAGGGCCTTGCCTCAAAATGGGTAAAAATCAGACTGCAAAGACAAAGACTCTGGAGTCCCACTATTGTGAGTGGGAGGAACCAAATTCAAAGGGAGATGGTATTGACTCCACACCCAAAGCTGGAGCCTCAGCAGGGAACTGGTCTCAAAAACAGAAAGCATTTTTAAATGAGCTCAAAAAGAACTTTGAAAATCAAATTAGAGAGATAGAAGATGGAATGAACAAATCTTTTAAAATCAAAATTGCAAAATTAGAAAAACATTACAATGAAGAAAACAGTTCCTAAAAAATAAAAATGTGTGATATGGAAAAAGAGTTCCATAATTCACTAAAAACTAAAATCAACGAAATTGAAGCAAATGACTCTGAGGAACCAAGAATCAGTCAAACAAAACATCAAGAATTAAACATTAGAAAAAGAGGTAAAATATCTCAATGGAAAAATAACTGACATAGAGAACAGATCCAGGAGAGATTCTGAAAATCATAGGCCTACCAGAAAATCATGATGAAAAAATGAGTCTGGACAACATCTTCCAAGAGCTCATCAAGGAAAATTGCCCTGAGATACTAGAACCAGAGGGTAAAATAGAAATTGAGAGAATCTACCAGTCACCTCCTGAAAGAGATCCAAAATTGAAAAGTCTGCAAAATGTTGTGGCCAGACTCCAGAACTATTAGGTAAAGGATAAAATAGTACAAGCAGCCAGAAGGAAACAATTCAAATATTGCAGAACCACAGTGAGAATTGCACAGGATCTTGCAATTTCTACACTGAAAGATCAGGGGAACTGGAATACGATGTTTTCACAAGGCAAAAGAATTTGGGTTGCAACCAAGGATCACCTATCCAGAGAAACTGAACATAGGCTTCCAGGCAAGGAGATGGTCATTCAATGATATAATGAATTTCCAGACCTTCCTGATGAAAAAGCCAGAGCTCAGTGGAAAATTCAACCTCCAATTTCAAGATGCAAGAGAGATATATAAGAAAACCAGGAGCAGATGGACTTCATATTTACCTGGAGAAGCTTATATGAACTGATGCTGAGTGAGAAGAACAGAACCAGGAGAAATTTATATATAATTACAGACACAAGCATGTGTGATGAATAACTTTGATAGACTGGACTCTTCTCAGCAATGCAGGGATATAAGTCAACTCCAAAAGACTCATGATGGAGAGAGACGTCTACATTCTGAGACAGCTAGGCTTGTGACATTTTGTTTACCTCCTTCTATGATAGCTAGGCTTGTGAGTGTTTATTTGTGGGAAGGTTAAAGGATGGTGTGGCCTTCTATGTTATAGTGTATTAACTTCTTCGTTGCTATAATGGCTTCAGTTTCCTGGTGTTAGGATTTTGCTTTCTGATATCTGAATAAATGTTTTTCTTCTCTCTTCTATATGGAGAGTCTGTTATATTTTGCAACTGAGAACTATACAGTCATAGTCATAGTTGCTGTCAGTGCTGTGAATATTGTGTTGACCATACACACATATATGCATACATACATATAAACACATACACATGTTTGTATGTATGTGTATATATAATATATATGTAGATTGGTGTATATAAAATATATATATATATAAGAATATCTTTTTATCTATATCTATATATCTATATCTGTCTATCTCTATATCTGTCTACATCTCTATCCACATCTTACCAAATAAGTTTTGAAGGGAGGAACTGAACATTAGAGAGATTAAGAAAGTCAATCTGTTACCAGTTAGCAAGTATTAATTAACTCTGTGTGTGTGTGCATGCATGTGTGTATGTGTGCATGCTTACATGTATGTGTTTATGCCAGGAATATTTTTAAACTTTGGCAAAAAGAGAGTAAGGAAGTCAGTATGTTAGCAGTCAGCAAGTATTAATTAACTGTATGTGTATGTGTGTGTGTGTGTGTGTGTGTGTGTGTGTTTATATGCGTGTGATTATGCCAGGAACAGTTTTAAATTTTGGCAAAAAGAAATTGTATTTGAGTTGTGTTTTGAAGGTATGTAGGGATTTTAGAAAGAAGAGAAAAGGAAGGTATACATTCTAGGTGCATTGAACACTCCCTGAAAAGTCACCATAATGGAATAGAGAGGGCATGTCAATAGGGAAGATTAGCAAGGTAACCAGTTTCGCTTGACTGGAGTGCAGGAAGAGGAAGGATGGCAGGATAGAATCAAATGGTACTAAAGGGCTTCCAATGCCAAGTAGCATAGCATGTCTTTAGTTCTAGAGGTAATAGTCACTAGAGAATAGGGGCATGGCATGGATACAACATTGCTTTAAAAGTCTCTTTGTCAGATCAGATTATTCAAAATAGTACTCATTATCTTACACCTAAAGCTCTCCTCAGCAATGCTGGCCTTCTTGCTGTAACCTTTCATCACATTTCATCTACTGTCTCTGTCTTTCCACTGACTGATGCCATGCCTGGAATGCTCTTCATCCTCACACCTGCCTCTTCACTTCCATGGCTTCATTTAAGAACTAGCCTAAAATTTATCTTTATCAATTTACCTCCTACATGTGTTGCACCCCAGAAACACACTGCTAAAGCCTTTCATCTATCTCTATTATTGCAATTCCTCATAATTGTCTTCATGCCTCAACTGTCCCCTCTCCAATCCATCTTCTGCGGACATGCAAACATGATATTCCTGTACCCCTGTTCTCACTATACCTTTCTCTTATTGAAAACAAACAATAACATTATAGTCTCTTTAACAGTATTTTTCTAACCTATTTTTCAGTATAAATTAATTGGACTGCTTAATGCTTTTCACAAATAGCCTCAGTCTTCACTACTTGAATTCAGTCCATTTTTTAAGGTGTTATTGTTTGCAGTCATGCTGTTTACTCACTTTTCATGATTTTTTTGCTTCATTTTCATTTCTCTTCCCAGATTTCCCAACTTCTCTTACTTGATTTTCATAATCCTTCTTGAGCTCCTTCCTGGCCTGTAGCCATTTCATATTTTTCTTGGAAGCTTTTGGTGCAGGAGTTCTGATTTTGTTGTTTTCCTCCCATTCTATGCTTTGGTCCTTTTTGTCCCCAGAAAAAGGAATCTAAGGTTTGATTGCACTGCTTGCTTTGCTTTCTCTGTTTGCTCATGTTGCCAGTCAATTATTTAACTTTTGAGCTCTTTGCCACAGTAGAACTCTGCTTCTAGAGGGGAGATCTTTGTCCCAGATTGCTGGGATTTTTGCAGCTGCCAGACCTATTAGTTGTTTGCCCTCTCTGCAGCCCCCAACCTGCTCTGGCCCACTGGCCATACACCCCAGGACCTCCATCCAGGACAGCTATCTAGATCCAAGCAGGTTAAAGCAAGAGAGATTACTCTCTAAATAGTCACATGGTCAGCCTAAAATCTGCAGGCCAGGAGCTCTGGAGGCAGTCACACAGGGCAGCAGCTGCAGCCACTGCAACTCTACCACCTCTTGCCCCAGGGACAGGGGCTGGACCACACCCTTCCTTTCCAACAGAGTTCCTGACTGACCTTTTACTTACTCTTTGGAGTTTATGGGTTGAGAATTCTGTATACCACCACAACTGCTGGTAATTCACTCTCCTGAAGTCTGCTCTGGCAGTGCAGGTAGGGGTGCCCTAATGCCAAAGCCACACAGGTCAAACCAGACTGTACTCTCCTCCTAGTGTGCTGTGATAAAAGATTCCTGTAGGTCTGCCGGGCTGCCTTAAGTGGGAGATTTGTTTCTCTCTGTCCCTTTGTGGGTTTTGTAGCTCTAAAATTTGTTTAGAGTCATATTTTATAGATGTTTGAGGTGGTTGTTGGGGGAAGTCACGGAATTTCCTGCTTCTATGCCACCATCTTTGCTTTGCCCCTCCACTACTTAAAATCTTTAACTGTCTTCATAGGTTCAAATCATTCAGTTAAACTACCTCATTTTACAGGTAAGCAAAATGAAATCAGTGGAAGTGAAGAAACTAGCTAATATCACAGAGGTAGTGAGTGTCAGAGGTAAGATTTGAATAGGACTCCTCTGATTCCATAAGCAATGTACTTTTCTACAGGTTTCTAGAGGTTCTTCAGGTGCCCAGTATGGAAAGTATTCCCTTTGTAACTCTTCATCTTATAATTTCTTATAATTTCTACTTCTTTTCAAAATTCATTTACAATTCTTTACTATATATGAGATCTTTCTAGATTTTCTTAGCTAGCAGTTACTCTCCTTACCTCCCCCTACATTTTATCAATTCTTCCCCCAAAAAAAAACTTTTTTAAAAAGACCATTTAACTATGTGCATATACATACAGACATATGTACACACACTATATGTGGATATGTGTGTGTGTGCGTGTGTACACACATGCATACACATCACAGAAATGCACAAATGAGTGCATACCTGGCCTACATTGCACTCAGGTATATGACGAGAGATAAGTTCGTAAATAGACATATATATAGACAAACAAATACATACATACATTTATACATACACACTTACATGATGGATGATACATAATAGATAGAAAGTAGGTGGGAGAGATGAGAGAGAGACAGAGAAAGAGAGAGAGACAGAGAGAGAGAGAAAGAGAGAGAGAGAGACAGAGAGACAGAGAGAGACAGAGAGAGACAGAGAGAGACAGAGAGAGACAGAGAGAGAGACAGAGATTGACAGACAGACAGACAGAGACAGATAGACAGAGAGAGAATGTGCATATTGCCCTCTTAAGTAGAATGCAAGCTCCTTAAATGTTATTCGGGATCACAGAGAAGAGTATTATACAAGGTCTTCACCACTAGTTTCCTGATGAATAGGTTACAGAAGTCAGACAAAATAAGTCTTCCCATGGACTGATGGGGCAACTAGGTGGTAGAATGGATAGATTGCTGGATCTGGATTCAGAAATATTCACCTTCTTATATTCAAATCCAGTCTCAGACACTAAGTAGATGTGTGACCCTGGGAGAATCACTTAACCCCTTTTGCCTCAGTTGCTTCATCTGTAAAATGAATTGAAGACAAACCATTCTAGCATCTTTAAAAAACACAAACATGAGGTCATGAAGAGTCAAGCACTACTGAAACAACTGAAACAACAGCATAGATGGTTGATTGACTGATGGCCAAAGAATGAGTTTATGTAGCTTTAAGTTAATCTGTAGTTAGGGTGAGGGATTCTAATCAAATAGGTAGTCTTAGAGAAAGAAAATCCTTTGTAGAGCTATGTAAACAGTTCCAACTGACATTTCTATGAATAAATAGAATAAATTTATTTCTTGAAGTCTTATTTTTGTTTATCAGGAAATCTTTTAACTTTCTCTTGTTGAATAATTTTAATTTTGGAGATTTTGAGTTTTTATGTTAAGAGTTAAGAATATTGGAGTAGAAACAGGACTTCCATATAGCTCCAGTTTCCACATTCACCAATCCCTGTAAAAGGGTACTCTAAACAAACTTTGGAGCTACTGAACTCACAAAATGACACAGAGAAGCTAATCTGCTGAGGACAGCCTGCAGGGAGCAGTCAGCACAGCACTCTGGGAGCCGACCCCAGCCCAACACGAGCCAGAGGTTTTAGCTGCAGGGTGGGCTTGACCAGCAGCCGGCTGGAGGGACTCCAGAACACCATCAGCTGTGGCCATTTACAGAATTATCAATGTATAGATGCCAAGGAAAAAGTGAGATGTCAGTGCAGTATGGACTTTGGGATTAAATACTGGGAGTGCATGGCCTCTTCCCCTGGGGGTAAGAAGCCACTGAGGAGCCACAAAGCAGCCTGTACCACGTTGCAGCTTCAGCTCCTGGCCTGTGGATTGTAGGGGGACCAGACAACCAGTCTGAGGGGTAAGCCCTCTTGCATCAACCATCTTGGATGTAGATTGTGGTCTGGGGTGGAGTTCCTGGGGTGTGTGACCAGCTTACCAGAGTGTGTGGAGGCTTCAAAGGGAGTACCCAACTAATACCTCCATCAGCTGAGAAAAACCCAGCATTCGGGACAGAAGTTCCCCTCTCTGGTGGCAGACTCCTACTGTGGCAACAAGCCCCAAAGTCAAGTAATTAAGTGGCAACATGCCTACGCAAAGGAAGCAAAATAAACAGAAACATTCAACATTAGACTCCTACTTTGGGGGCAAAGAGCATCAAAACATAGAA
Source organism: Gymnobelideus leadbeateri (assembly GCA_011680675.1). Lineage (NCBI taxonomy): Eukaryota > Metazoa > Chordata > Mammalia > Diprotodontia > Petauridae > Gymnobelideus > Gymnobelideus leadbeateri. The sequence continues at coordinate 98,519 of WOXC01007358.1, read as the reverse complement.
CAGGAGAAAGACAGTGGGGTCAGAACTCCTACACCAAAAGCTTCAAATGAAAATGTGAGCTGGTTACAGGCCATAGAGGACCTTCAGAAGCAGATAAGAGAAGTGGAGGAAAAATTGGGAAGAGAAATGAGAATGATGCAAGAAAATTATGAAAGGAGAATGAACAGACTGACTGAGGAAAATAACACCCTAAAAATAGACTAACTCAAATTGCAAAAGAGGCTGAAAAAAGGCAATGAGGAGAGGAATGCCTTAAAAATCCAAATCTTCCAGATGAAAAAAAAAGAATCTCAAAGGCTCACTGAGGAGAATCTTTCCTTTGGATTTAGAATGGACCAAAGGGAAGCTAGTGACATTTTGAGAAATCAAGATGCTGTTAAACAGATCCAAACAAATTCAAGAATAGAAGGAAATGTGAAATATCTCATGGGAAAAACCACTGACTTGAAAAATAGATCCAGGAGAGATCATTTAAAAATTATTGGACTACCTGAAAGCCATGATCAAAGAAAGAACCTAAAAATCATCCTCCAAGTAATTCTCAAGGAAAACTGCCCCAATGTTTTAGAACCAGAAGGCAAAATAGAGGTTGAAAGAATCCAGAGATCACCTCCTGAAAAAGATCCCCAAAAGAAAACTCCTGGGGATACTATAGCCAGGTTCTGGAATTCCCAGATCAAGGAGAGAAAATTACAAGCAGCCAGGAAGAAATAATTTGAATGTTGTGGAAAAACAATCAGGATAACAAAGAATCTGGCAGCTTCTACACTCAGGGATTGAAGGACCTGGAATATTATATTCCACAGGTCAAAGAACCTGGGATTAAAACCAAGAATCACCTACCCAACAAACCTGAGTATCATGTTTCAGGGGAAAATATGGTCATTCAGTGGATTGGAGGACTTTCAAGTATTCTTGAAGGAAAAATGAGACTGGAGTAGACAATTTGACATTCAGATAAAAGAAGCAAGAGAAACCTGAGAAGGTAAATAGGGAAAAGAAATCATAACAAACTTATCAAAGTTGAACTACTTACATTCCTACATGGAAAAAACAATAATTGTAACTGAGGAAACTTTTCTTGGTATGAAAATTTTTGAAGGGAATATATATGTAGGCTTTATTGGAGGGTATATAGGCATAAGAATACATATGTGAATATATGTCTATATACATATATACATATATATATATATATATATATATATATATATATGTTTACAAGTATACATACATAGGGGGCACAGGACCAATTTAATAGGAAGGGATGATACTTAAAAGGTGCAATCAAGATGTGAGAGAGGAATATAATGAGAGAGAGGAGATGGGGAGAGACAGAATTGGGCAAACTATCTCATTTAGAATAAGCAAGGGAAAATGGGTACAATGGAGGGAAAGAACAGGAAGGCATAAGGTAATGGGTCAACCTTATAATTATTGAATTTGGCTTAGGGAGAGAATGAAATACAAATGAAATAGGTTATCTTACCTTAAAGGAGAGTAGGGGGGAAGGGGATGAGAGGGGGCATGATGGAAGGGAGGGAAGGCAGGGTGGGAGGGAACAAGTAAACACACACTTTTGAAAAGGCGCTGGACCAAAGGATAGAATAGAACAAGTGGGTGTTGGGATAGGAGGGAGGGAAGTATAATCAGTCTTCTACAGTATATCTACTATTGTAATGTTTTGCATTTGCTGCATACGTGCAACCTATATTGAATTGCTTATCTTCCCAGTTAGGGTGGGTGACAAGCGAGAAAGGGAATGAATTTGAAATTCAAAATTTTAAAACCAAATGTTTAACAAATATATATATATATATATATATAATATTAATAATAGTATTAACTATATATATATATATATATATATATATATAGTTAATACTATTTTACATGTAATTGGGAAATAATAGGAGGGGATATCCTGTGGGACTGCTATTTTGGGGAGGTAGTTAGGGGAAAAACTGGGAGAAAATTTGTAACACAAAAACAAGTGGAAATGAATGTAGTAAAATAAATAAAAAATAAATAAAAAGTGTTAAGAATACTATTGCAAATAGTCATAGTCTATATGAAAAGGAAATCCTATTAAGAAACCAGTATAATATTACTGATGGGGAGGTAAAATGAACTGACTGATCTATTCACAGACAAAGCTTTTAAACTCATCTGCAATACTACCTTATTCTGACTTAAATTTGTGGAGTTCCTGGTCTTTAAGGTCTTAAAAACCTGTTAGTGTTCTGGGTCAGTGTAAGGAATAAAGGAAAGAAGCTGATAAAACTATATATTCTTTAAGTAACAAAATAAGTATTAATTTCCCCAGCCTTTCAAGTGATAACTTTGTGTTTTAAATAATAAGATTTGGTTATAAAGTAGTTATGCTATCAATATTCAATGACATTGAGATTCAAATGAGGTATGATGTAGTAGGGGAAAGAGGAATAGCATTTTTTACATACCATTGACTATATTCCAGGTATTGTGATAATCACATTTGGAAAAAACAAAACAAAACACCTCATTTCATCTTTCCAACATCCACAAAAGATACATGACATTATTATCTGCATTTTACAATTGTGGAATCTGAGGCAAATGAAGGTCAAGCACTTGCCCTGACTCAATGAACAAGTAAATGTCTGAGGTTAGATTCAAACTCAGTTCTTCCTGATTTCAGAGCAGTGCTTTTTTTTTTGTTGTTGTTGTTGTTTGTTTGTTTGTTTTTTGTTTTCGTTTTTGTTTTTGTTTTTTTAATCCATTACACCACTGGCTGCCTCAAGATGAAACCAAAGACATGGCCCCCAAGTGGAGATCAGTAAACCTGGCCTCAATCTAGTTCTAAATCTACCATTAACCTGTATAACGTTGGACAGGTCATTTAAGATCTTGGCCCCAGTTTCCTCATTGGAAAGAAAAAGGAGGATGAACTAGATGATCTTAAAATTGTTTTCCAGTTCAAATTTGTCTAACATGTTCCACATTTATCACAGAATATATGAAAGTTTGAATTAAGTTGTCCTCACTTCAATCAAACCAATGAAACGATAAAAGAGTCCTACAATTTTTCAAAACCAATTTTATTTGTTTGGTATGCTTTTATTCTTAGTATGCTATGAAATACTGAAGCATTAAAAATTATTGAGGGATGGCCAGGTGGTGCAGTGAATAGAACACTGGTCCTAGAGTCAGGAGGACCTGAGTTTAAATCCAATCTCACACACTTAACACTTACTACCTGTGTGACCTTGGGCAAGTCACTTAACCCCAACTGCCCTGCCTTGCCTCCTCCCCAAAAAATTACTGAGGAGCCTCTGTATGAAGGTAACAGGAAAGAGAGAATTAGAACTCACAGACCTTGGATTTTAGTTTTTATTTGGCCTTAGCATCACACTGCCTTAAGTATTATGGTCTAATACTCCTTGCAGGAACTTAGACTACATAACTGAAAAATTGGATGAAGTATGGTGCTTGCATTATTGTATTCTTTTAACTAATCAATTATTCCTCTTTTGAAAA
>WOXC01007358.1:0-90000 GCA_011680675.1 Gymnobelideus leadbeateri | reverse complement strand
TGCTATTTTTTCAGACACACACACTATATACATTGAACATAATGTATATTATATATATATACAATTTTTTTCAGACACACACTATATACATTGAACATAATGTTCTAAGCAGATTGCTAAATGCTGGTAATACAAAAAGAAGCTTGTGATGTCATGGGAGAGACCAGACTATATGCAAACAAATATGTACAAAGCAAGCAATATACAGAAATGATATTGGAATGATGGAGTTGAAGAAATTATTAGGTCTTAAAGGAAGCATAGTTCTGAGTGCTAGTAAGTTCTCACAGGTGCTAATGCTTGTCAGTAGCTGTTTCTAAAAGGGAGTGGGCTGAAGAATGACTGTGATTGATTTTAATACTTCTGAGATGCTGTGAGGTCAGTATGAAAGAGTTTAAACTTGAGCATTGACGTCACTAAAGATGATTTCAGAGGAAAAAGTCTGTGACAACTCTGGAGAATGAGAAAAGGATGGTGTAATTATGGCTTGTACTTCCAAACAAGAAAAATTGCTGAGTTACTCATGCAGAAAAATAGTCTGAGTGGTTATGGAGAGCAAAGAGTTTTGAGGCCTTCCTCCTGTATTTGTGTGTCTGAAAAAATAGCAAAACTAAAACAAACAAGCAAGCAAACAACAACAACAAAAACAACAACAAACAAAACAAAACAAAAACATAAAATGTCCTTGTCTCTGTTACCTCTTTATTCTGTTTGTGTTTCCAATAGATACAGTTTCAAAGAAAGTATAGTTTCCAGAGGAAAGACAGGTTCACAAAATGCAAGGAAGTGGAAGGCACTTTCAAAAGAAAAACAAATCCAAAATATATGTAAGTTTATTTAGAACATAATGAGTGTACTCAATGCCTAAATTGGAAGTGTCAGAGGGTTCAGCATTCAGAATGACACTTGAAACAATCTGTTTCATTTGTTTTACTATCCATTTAGCAAAAGCAATGGTTAATATTACATACCCCATTAAGATGTTAAAGGGCCTTGCATTTGTTGTCACTTTTGTGTCTCATAATAATCCCATGAAGTAAGTAATAAAGGTATCATTATAATGATAATTTTATATATCAGGAAGTTGAGCCTGAGAGAGTTTATATGGCTACTATCCATCAGAAGATGTATTTGGACCCTATCTTTCCTCACTGAAAGTTTAGCACTCCATTTATATCTCGTTGCTTCTACTATACAAATTCAAAACTTACATTTTTATTGCTGAAGTATTTGTTTCTCAGATGTTTTCTCATCTATTCATTCTTTCCCAGTCTTCACAGCCCAGATAATGTTGCATTAATACCACAAAGTCTTCCCTGATGACTATAGCTCATACTGATCTTTTATGTCTCCAAAGTCAATTGCATTCACTGTCTCTTCTTCATGGGTATTATATACTTTTCTTCTTTCCCAATTTATTGCATATGTTGTGTCCATGATACTTACTTCTTGCCCCAAATGCCCTGGAACAGCTACTTTAGGCTCAAGGTACTTTTGTGGGGTCCACATTCACCCAACACTAAAGCTAATAAAGAACCACTGATGTTTTGAGTTTTTGTTTTTCTAGTCATCCAGAGGATGCTATTAGTTCAAGTCAAAATCAGTCAATCAAATAGATTAGTAGGAAAAATAATATTAGAATATTTCCCCATAAACTTGGCATTCATACTACAATAAACATAATATCCATGGGAAGAGGGAGCACAAATAAGGATATATGGTGGGCATATATAGGAAACCTACCTGAGAAAAAACATACTTATGGATCACACAATTAAGGAAAATTATGCCTGTGAAAATGTAACTAACACCTGTCAGTGTCTTCTTGTGAAAACATTGCCCAAATCACACTAATCCTACTCCCTGCTGGCCATGGACTATCTCCTGGATATTTTTTTAAGCTAATCACTATTAGAAGTTGTTTACAGCTTCTAGGCATGGTAAATTTTTCAGAGAATTGCTCTGCTGGTAAAAGGTATTTTGAATCCATTGTCTACATCATTCTATATTGCGTGAAAATGTATGGATGAAATGAGAGACATCAAAAAAGAAAACATCTTCTGGACATGAGGATAGTTGTGTAAGTGTGTTTTGGGGCCAGTTAGAATATACGTTTCTTGAGGATAGGAATCACATCTTATTGTTCTCCATGTCCCCTTCAACTACTGGCACAGAGCCTGGGTGCTCAAGAAATATATATTTTTAGTCAAGTGGAATTGAAAATTATGTAGAAATTACAACTTTCAAAACATGCATATTTCAAATGAATTAAAGGCAGGTGTGCTACAACCACTACATTTACAAACCCATCTGTTATGTTTCTAGAATTTAAGCTTTGAATACTCCCCCAGGCTTCCAAACTAACTCCTCAAATACTTAATAGAACCATATTCACATAGTTTTTGAATCATTTTACATTGAGCTCAGCAGAACCTTTGAATTTACCTTACCCTGTCAATCAGTAGGCAGAGGAAAATGAAGAAATTTATTTTAGTATGTGGGAGATAAGAAACATTACTTACAGTTAATTCCTGAAACATTCTGCCAATTTTTTCCTCTCTACACATAAACCATGTGTTGTGGCATTTGTGAGTCCCAAACTATAGCTTATCTGCCGGATATCCTTCAGAGTGAAAAGAATCCTCAAGGAGAGTAGTCAGAGGGTCAGCTGAATGAATTTTTCCTGCCCAGGGTATTTCCTCACAATCTGTCAATACACCTGATAAATGGGACAAAAGTGTTATGAAAATGTTCACAAATACTACTTCCTAACTTTCATGTTATTATTGAGGGAAGCACCATTGTCCCAGTCACTAAGACTTAGAATTTAAATATCACCCTTGATTGCTCACCTTCTTTATCTCTCACCACCAAATTCAAAGTCTTGTCAATTCTGTCTTTGAAAGATCTTTCCTACATTTGCCCTTCTCTTCTCAGACACTCACCACCCAAGGGCAGACCCTCAACACCTCATGCCTAGACTATTACAGTAGCTTAGTGGCTGGCTTCCTTACCTAAAGAATCTCCCCACTCTAACCCATCCTCTCCTTAATTATCAAAGTTACAATCCTAAAGAGCAGGTCTGACCATGTCACCACCTCTTCATAAAATCCCAGAGGCTCTTTGTTTTCCCTATATAAAATGCTATATTCGCCTGATTTTAGAAGACCTTCATAACCTGGGACCTTTCTACCTTTCCTGGATTTTTACACTCTTACATTTTACATTTCTCCCCCACATGCTATACAATCCAATGAATATAGAACCCTTGCTGTTCCTTGAAAAAGATTCTCCTGACTCACTACATTTTCTCAGGCTATTTTCCATGGCTGAATATTCTCTTGATTCATCTTTGCTTCCTGATTTCTGTGACTTTCTTCAAATTTCAGCTAAAATTCCACCTTCTGCAAGAATCATTTCCATGTCTTCATAAAAGTTTCTACCCTCTCAGATTATTTCCAATTTACATTATCAGTCTCCTCCCTGTTTCTCTTTCTCTTCCTCTCTTTCTGTCTCTGTTTCTCTGTCTATCTCTGTCTCCCTCTGATATCTGTGCATGTGTACATAATTGCTTATATGCTTTCTCCCTCCATTTGAATGTGAGCTTGATTAAGACAGGACCTTCATTTTTACCTTTCTTTATATCAATGCCACTTAGCATAGTTCCTCACACATAGCAGCTGCTTATTACTGGTAGATTTGACTTAATTGATTCTATTTTAATTTTTAGTCACTTATATTTTTTGAATCATGTAGACATAAGCTTGGTGAAATCTAGAGGAACCCATACTTGTTATTAGGATGAAGAAAAATTATTGTATTGGTTACTATGTTTTAATATTTTTGTTATGTAGAGTTTCCATTAAATTCCTACTTCTACAACAGAGGATAAAAGAATCATAGATTGGGGCGGCTAGGTGGCGCAGTGAATAGAGCGCCGGCCCTGGAATCAGAAGGACCTGAGTTCAGAGCCGGACTCCGACACTTAATCCGCACAAACAAAAACCCAGCCGTGTAACCTTGGGCAAGTTACTTAACCCCAATTGCCCTAAAGGGGCGGCTAGGTGGCGCAGTGAGTAAGAGCGCCGGCCTCGGAGTTGGGATGACCCGAGATCAGATCCGACCTCTGAAAATGAGCACCCACGCATAAATCAAATGACTAGCCGTGTAACCTTGAGCAAGTTACTTAACCCCAATTGCTAAAAAAAAAAAAAAAAAACCTTAAAAAAAAAAAAGAATCATAGATTTAAAGCTGGAAAAGAACTCAGAGACTAAGAAGTCCAAAAAAGGGAGGTTGGAGGCTAAGACTACGAGAATTTTAGTGACTTTACCAAGACTGCAGAACTAGTTTCTATGGTGGTGTTTCCATCCATCTTCCTGACATCAGGTACTGTTCTTTGTCTACTATGCTATGTCACCATCTAATTATACTGGGGAGTTGACCCTGAATACTCAAAACTGGTGAGATTTTCACTGTGAACTATAGTCTAAATGTATTTTATGCAAGGACCAGACTAGCTAGTTTGAGAGAGTTTTATCACTGAAAAGACAATCAGGTTGTGAAAGCTTTGGGCCACAGGGATCTTTTAAGCCATTTGCTGAGTTGTGGAAAGATTAGTGTTCATCTGTAGAGTTAGTATATTGGTAGAGAAATGTTTGAAAATGAAGTAGCAGACCGGTATCAGGTTCTCTCTATAAACATGGCCGTGATGCCAGAAAACAATGAAGATGTTGTAGGATGAATTTCTCTTACATGACTTAAAAATAAAAGAGTTAAAATTTAAGGTTCAAACATAAACTGCATGCTTTATGAAGGAAATAGTGTTAGACGTAAGTCTAAGGCACACAAACTTTCTTCAAGGCTGAGCTCGAGTGACTTACTTCATGAGGCCTGTTCTAATTTTCTCTGGTTATTTTTCCTTTCCACAAAATTCTACAAAACTTCATGTTACTTAGTATATATATATATATATATATATATATATATATATATATATATATATATATATATATATATATATATATATATAATTTTTATTTTGTTATTAAACAAATGCTTTATTAACTTCTGGTTTACATAATTCATTTCTACCAAATTTTGAGTTACAATTTTCCCCCATTTTTCCCTACCCAACACCCCAGAATAGCAGTCCCACTAGATATCCCCTCATCCAATCTGATCTCTCCCATATCTTCTCCCATACCCCTTTCAACTTTGCCATTAGGGCAAGGTGAATCTCTGAGCCCCAGTGCCTGGACATCTTATGAAACATTTAATTTTAAAACTTCGATTTTCAGATCCATTCCCTTCCTCCCTTGTTACCCACTCCCTCTGAGAAGATAAGCAATTCAGTATGCGTTGTACATGTATAGCTATGCAAAACATCACCATAGTAGATATATTGTAAAAGACTGCTAGTGTTTCCCTCCCACCCATCTCACCTCCCACCTGGTCCATTCCCTACTTTGATCCTGTCCCTCTTTGATAGTGGGTACTTCCAACCTTCCCTCCATCCTCCCCCCTCTCATCCCCCTTTCCCCTAGTCTCCTGCAGGGTGAGATAACCCATTTAGTATGTATGTCATTCTCTCCTTGAGCCAACTTCAATGAGAATTTGGTTTTGCCTTTTTGCCTTCCTGTTCTTCCCTTCCCCTGCAACTACTTCCCCTTGCCTCTTCTACATGAGATAGTTTACCGTACCCTGTCTCTCCCCATCTCCTCTTGTCACTTTTCCTCTCTCACCTCTTGACTTCACCCCTTAAGAATCATCCCTTCCCATCAAATTCAACCTGTGCCCTCTATCCATGTATAACTGTAAACGTATGCCCATATACTCTTCTTCAATTATTTTCATAATGAGAAATCTTTCATCAGACACAGTTATTGTTTTTCCATGTAGGAAAGTAAATAGTTCAACTTTAATAAGTTCATAATGATTTATTTTCCCTGATTACCTTCTCAAGCATCTCTTGCTTCTTGTGTCTGAATGTCAAATTTTCTATTCAACTATAGTTTTTCCTCAAGAATGCTTGAAAGTCTTCTATTACACTGAATGACTATATTTTCCCCTGAAAATAGATACTCAGTTTTGCTGGGTAGGTTACCCTTGGCTTCAATCTCAGCTCTTTTGCCCTCTGGAATATCATATTCCATGCCCTTCAATCCCTCAGTGTAGAACCTGCCAGGTCCTATGCTATTCTGATTGTGTTTCCACAGTATTGAAATTGTTTATACCTGGCTGCTTGTAGTATTTTCTCCTTGATCTGGGGATTCTGGAACCTGGCTATAATATTCCTAGGAATTTTCCTTTGGGGATCTTTTTCAGGAGGCCATCCATGGATTCTTTCAACCTCTATTTCCCCCTCTGGGTCTAAAACATCAGGGTAGTTTTCATTGAGAATTTCTTGAAAGATGATTTCTAGGTTCTTTCTTTGATCATGGCTTTTATGTAGTCCAATAATTTTTAAATTATGTCTCCTGGATTTATTTTCCAGGTCAGTGGTTTTTCCCATGAGATATTTCACATTGCCTTCTGTTCTTTCATTTATTTTGGATCCGTTTAACTGCTTCTCGATTTCTCATAAAGTCACTAGCTTCCATTTGCTCCAGCCAAACTCTAAAGGAATGAATCTCCTCAGTGAGCTTTTGAGATTCTTTTTCCATCTGGCAAATTCGGCTTTTTTTTTTAAACAAATGCTTTATTAACTTCTGTTTTACATCATTCATTTCCACCAGATTTTGAGTTACAATCATTTTCCCCCCATTATTCCCCTACCCAACCTCCCAGAATAGTAGCCCCACAAGATATCACTTCCTCCACTCTGCTCTCTCCCATACCTTCTCCCACACCCCCATCGACTTTTCCATTAGAGGAAGGTGAATCTTTGTGTCCCAATGCCTGCACATCTTATCTCCCTATTACAAGCGAAAGAGTATTAATAATAGTATTTATATATATTTGAAACATTTAATGTTACGACCTCGAGTTTCAGATCCATTTCCTTCCTCCCTTGTCACCCATTCCTTCTTGGGAGATAGGTAATTCAGTATATGTTGTACATGCCTAGCTATGCAAAACATTATCATAGTAGATATATTGTACAAAGCTGCTTATAATTCCCTCCCACTCATCCCACCCCCCACCTGGTCCATTCCCTACATAATCCTGTCCCTCTTCTATAGTGGGTACTTCCAACCTCCCCTCACCCCAAGGATGCCCTCCCATCCATCATCCCTCCTCTCATCCCCCTTCCCCCTATCCTGCTGCAGGTTGAGATATCCCATTTAGTATGTATGTCATTTTCTCCCTGAACCAAATTCAATGTGAATGTGGTTTTGCCTTTTAGCCTTCCTTATTCTCCCCCTCCTTTGCAACCACTTCCCCTTGCTTCTTCTACATGGGATAGTTTACCCTACCCTGTCTCTCCCCATCTCCTCTTGCCACTTTCCTCTCTCACTTCATTATTTCATCCCTTGAGTATTCTCCCTTCCCAACACATTCAACCTATGCCCTCTATCCATATAACTGTAACCATATACACACACATTCACATATGTATTCATATGACCACACCCCCTTCTTCCATTATTTTCATAGTGAGAAAGATATCATCAGTCACAGTTATTACTTTTCCATATAGGAATGTAAATAGTTCAACTCTGATAAGTTCCTTTTGATTTCTTTTCCCTGATTACCTTCTCAGGCATCTCTTGCTTATTGTGTCTGGATGTCAAATTTTCTATTCAATTCTGGTTTTTTCCTCAAGAATGCTTGAAAGTCCTCTATTCCACTGAATGACTATATTTTCCCCTGAAACAAAATACTCAGTTTTGCTGGGTAGGTGACCCTTGGGTTCATTCCCAGTTCTTTTGCCCTCTGGAATATTATATTCCATGCCCTTCTATCCCTCAATGTAGAAGCTGCCAGGTCCTGGGCTATTCTGCTTGTGTTTCCACAGTATTGAAATTGTTTCTTCCTCGCTGCTTGTACTATTTTCTCCTTGATCTGGGGATTCTGGAACCTGGCTATAATATTCCTGGGAGTTTTCTTTTTGGGATCTTTTTCAGGAGGTGATCTGTGGATTCTTTCAACCTCTATTTTGCCCTCCAGATCTAAAACATCAGGGCAGTTTTCCTTGAGAATTTCTTGAAGGGTGATTTCTAGGTTCTTTCCTTGATCATGGCTTTCAGGTAGTCCAATAATTTTTAAATTGTCTCTCCTGGATCTATTCTCCAGGTCAGTGGTTTTTCCCATGAGATATTTCACATTGCCTTCTAATCTTTCATTTGTTTGGATCTGCTTAACAGCATCTTGATTTCTCATAAAGTCACTAGCTTCCATTTACTCCAGTCTAACTCTGAAGGAATGAATCTCCTCAGTGAGCTTTTGAGATTCTTTTTCCATCTGGCAAATTCGACTTTTTAAGGCATTCTTCTCCTCATTGCCCTTTTGGGCCTCCTTTGCCATTTGAGCTAGTCTATTTTTTAAGGTGTTATTTTCCTCAGTCAGGCTGTTGACCTCATTTCATACTTTTCCTGCATCCTTCTCATTTCTCTTTCTAATTTTTCCTCCACTTCTCTTATTTGATTTTTAAAGTCCTTCTTAAGGTCCTCTATGGCCTGCAACCCGCTCATGTTTTCCCTGGGGCTTTTGGAGCAGGACTTCTGACCTCACAGTCCTTTTCCTGCTCTATGCCCCCAAAATAGGAGTCTAGGGTTGCATTTTCTGTTTCCTTTGCCTTGGCATGTTGCCACTTAATTGCTTGACTTTTGGGCTTGTTGCCACACTATGGCTTTAAGGCCAGCTAGAGGAATTTTCGTCCCGAATGTGTGGGGGGGCAACTTCCGTTTCTGGCAAGCTGTAAACCCACCCACAACTTCCACCCTAGATCACAATCCAGATCCAGGGAGGTTAAAGCAAGAGCGATAACCCCCCAATACTGATCGCTGGATCTCCCCACGATTTGTAGGCTGGGAGCCAGAGCTGCCTCTGAAAACTACAAAATGTCTTGTCTCCTCAGAGGCTTCTAGCCCCCAGGGGAGGGAGCTGACGCATTCCCCAAATACAGGTCCCAATGTCCATAGGACACGAACCTCTTACTTTTTCCTAGGCATGTCTGTGTTGATAATTCTGGAGTCGCCACAGCTCCTGGTGTTCTGGGGTTCCTCCAGCTGGCTGCTGGCCCTGCCGCCCTGGGGCTAAAACCTCAGCTCACGCGGACCTGGGCTCCACTCGGCTCAGCTCCTGCGCTCTGTGCTCTGCGCGCTGCCAGCTCCCAGATCGCTGTGCTGGTCCTTCCTGCAGGGCTGCTGGGCTGTCCTCAGCGGGAGGTTAGCTTCTCTGTGTCGTTCTGTGGGTGCTGGGGCTCCAGAAGTTGTTCACAGTCCTTTTTTACATAGTTTGTGGGGAATTTGGGGGCAGAGAGGCTTGGAAGAGCTGTTTCTACTCTGCCATCTTGGCTCCGCCCCCCAAAATCGTCTTTTTAAGGCATTCTTCCCCTCATTGCCCTTTTGAGCCTCCTTTGCCATTTGAGTTAACCAATTTTTTAAGGTGTTATTCTTCTCAGTCAGGCTGTGGACTCTGATTACATACTTTTCCTTCATCCTTCTCATTTATCTTCCCAATTTTTCCTCCATTTCTCTTATTTGCTTTTGGAAATCCTTCTTAAGGTCCTCTATGTCCTGTAACCTGCTCATATTTTCATTTGGGGCTTTTGGTGCAGTATTTCTGACCTCCCAGTCTTCTTCCTATTCCATCCTTCAATCCTCTTTTCCCCCACAATAGGTGTCTAATGTTGAATTTTTCGTTTTAATTTGTTTCCTTTGCCTAGGCATGTTGCCACTTAATGAACTGACTTTTGGGCTTGTTGCCACAATAGGACTCAGCCACCAAACAGGTGAGCTTTCATCCCAAAAGTTGGTGTATTCACAACTTCCAGAAGTATTAGTTGGGTGGCTTCTGTGAAGCCTCCACACACTCTGACAAGCTGGATACCCACCCCAATACCTCCACCCCACACCACAATCCAGAACAAGGGAGGTTAAAGCAAGAGCGATTACCCCCCAAGACTGGTAGCTGGATCCCTCTACAGTTCACAGACCAGGAGCTTAAGCTGCAACTGAAGCTGCAAAATGGTGCCTGTGCCATGTCTCCTCAGCTGTTTCTCGCCCCCAGGGGAAGAAGCCTGAAGAGTTCCCCAACTACTGGTCCCAAAGTCCATAGGTCACTAACCTCTCACTTTGTCCTAGACATATCTGTGTTGATAATTGTGGAATTGCCACAGCTGCTGGTGTTCTGGGGTCTCTCCAGCCAGTTGCTGGCCTGGCTGCCCTGGGGCTGAAACCAAGGCTCATGCAGGCCTGGGCTCAGCTCCTAGATCACTGTGTTATCAGCTCCCAGTGAGCTGAGCTGGACGCTCCCTGCAGGGCTGCTGCACTGTCCTCAGCAGGAGGTTAGCCTCTCTGTGTTGTTCTCTGGGTGCTGGAGTTCCAGAATTTGTTCAGGGTCCCCATTTACATGATTTTGAAATGGTATGGGGGAGAGTTCCTTGCAAGTGCTGTTTCTACTCGGCCATCTTGGCTCCCCCCGGGTAAGTGATTCTTGGTTTTAATACCAAGTCCTTTAACCTCTGGAATTTCATATTACAAACCTTTTAATCCATCAATGTAGAAGCTGCCAGATACAGTGTTATCCTGACTGTGTTTTTCCAAATTGTTGCTTCTTGGCTGATTGTAATCTTTTCTCCTTCATCTGTGAATTCCAGAACCTGGCTATCATATTTCTAGGAGTTTTCTTTTTGGGATATTTTTCAAGAGCTGACTGGTGGAGACTTTCAAGCTCTATTTTGCCATCTGGTTCTAAAACATAAGGGCACTTTTCCTTCAGAATTTCTTGCAGGACGATTACTATGCTCATTTTTTTTTGGCTTTTTGGAGTGCTATTTGGGTTAAATGACTTGCCCAAGGTCACACAGGTCATTTTGTGTTCTGTATGAGGCTGGATTTGAACTCCCGACTCCAGGACAAGTGCTTTATTCAAGGCACCCCCTAGCTGCCCCCACTAGGTTCTTTTTTTGTACCATGGCCTTCAGGTAGTCCAATAATTTTTAAATGATCCATCCTGGATCTCTTTTCGATGTCAGTTGTTTTACCAATGAAGTACTTAACATTGCCTGCTCTTTTTCATTTGTTTGGATCTGTTCAAAAGTATTTTGATTTCTCATAAAGTTGCTAGCTTCCGTTTATTCCAGTCTGATTCTGAAGGAATTCTTCTCTTCAGTGTGCTTTTGAGATTCTTTTTCCATCTGGCAAATTCAGCTTTTTAAGGCATTCTTCTCCTCATTGCCTTTTTGAGCCTCTTTTTCCATTTGAGTTTATTTTTTAAGGTGTCATTTTCTTCAGTCTCGTTGTTGACTCTCTTTTCCTGATTTTCTTGTATCATTCTCATTTATTTTCCCAATTATTCCTCCACTTCTCTTATTTGGTTTTCGAAATCCTTTTTAATCTCTTCTATGCCATGCAACCAGTTCATATTTTTCTTTGAAGCTTTTGGTGCAGGACTTCTGACTTTTCTTTCTTCCTCCTGTTCCATACTTTGATCCTTTTTTTTTCCCTAAAAAGGATTCCAAAGTCATATTGCTATGCTTGCTTTGTTTCCTTTGCTTACTCATGTTGCCCCTCAATTATTTAGCTTTTGAGAATTTTTCCACAGTAGAACTCTGTTTCCAGAGAGGAAATCTTTGTTCCATTTTTGGAGCTGCTGGAGCTATTATTTGCCTTCTCTGAAGGGTCCACTGTTTCTGGCACCTGGTCATACACCCTAGGACCTTCACCCTAGATAGCAATCCAGACCCAAGCAGGTTAAAGCAAGAGCAATTCTCCCTCAGATTGGTCCCTTGGTCCCTCTACAATCTGCAGGCCAGGAGCTCTGAACCAGCCACATGGGGGAAGCCACTGTACTTCAGACACTTCTCTTTCCAGGGGTAGAGGCCAGATTGCCCAGACCTGCTGTTCCAACAAAGTCTATACTGAACTCTAACATTGTCTTTGGCATCTATGGGTTGATAATTCTGGAAACCACCACAGATGCTCATGATCCACTTTCCTGAAGTACCTCCAGCCAGGGCTGGTCAGGCCTGCCTGAGGCTAAAACCGGAGGCTCATCTGGGGCTGTGCTTGGCTCCCACTGTGCTTCAATGGACCCTTCCTGCTGGTCCATCAGGGTGTCTTCAATGGGAAGTTTGTTTCTCTCTGTCACTTTGTGGGTTTGGTAGCACTATAGTTTGTTTAGTGTCTTTTTTATAGGTATTTGAGGTTGTTATGGAGGGGACATACAGAGTTTTCCTTCTTCTATGCTGCTTTCTTGGCTGTACCCCCTCATTTTATTTTATGTATTAGTTGTTCTAGATGGCATCATTCTACTCTAAGATTACATAATTGTGTGAATTAACATCTTAATATCAAGTGCCTAATCTATAAAATGGGGACAATTATATGTATAACATCCACCACCTTGATCTTATTCTGAAGAGGCTGAGAAGAAATGCTTTATGACTTCTTTATGACCAAGACTGTTCATTATATTCCATTATTATTGAACTGCTTTTAGTGTGTTTTCTTTTATGGTATTGTAGTCACTGAATATCTTTCTCTTAATTCTGCTTTCTCAACTGTGGACACTTTTTTCATGTGTCTCTTAATTTCTTATCATGATTTCTTAATAATACATTAGCATTCCATTATATCCATGCCAAAATTTGCTCAATTATTTTCCAATCTATGGACACCCATTTTTAAAACATATATTTGTTTATTCATTTATTTATTTATTCATCAAAAAGTGCCAAGATGTGCGTTTGGAAATATCCTCTCTCTGGCCCCTTGAGAAGCTTAGTTTTTTGGCAGTCTCCATAATTCATAAGCCCAAAAAGAATTTGTGATCGTCAATCTATTTCTAGAAATCTACTTCACACCAAGGTTAAAATAATCAATTGCATCAGAGCTCAGAGTGCACCAGAGTCCTCAAGATATTCCCTGACATCAGAAAAGCATACTGAGGTTTTAGGACCAGGTCGGGTGCTTTTCAATCCAGCATTAATCCCTACTCCTGGTACCATCCTGCTGTGTTATAAATCCTTGGTGGTTATGCATTTATGAGTAAACCCCCAGGAGAATTTTATTGATATATAGGAAAAGCGAGTTAACCAAACACACCTCCCCCCCCCCACACACACATACACTATCACTATTCTTAAATTCTCATATTTGACTTATAAATGAAGTCAGAAAACTGATGGTGTATCTTTCATTATTCAACAAATACCACTAGATGGCCCCACAAAACAAAGTTTTAGAAATAATTCTGCAAATCTTGATCTGTATAGTGCATTGCAGAACTAATAATTATTAAGAGAGTAGGATCAAAGAGAAAGCAGAAAACTACTTTCTTTAGATGAAAATTCCAAAGCTAGAGACAAAACTGAGGTATCCAATCTTCAAACCTATTTTACCAAAATAAATCATGGGACAAATTAAAAGCCTATGCTGTGTGTTTGTGTGTGTGTGTGTGTGTGTGTGTGTGTGTGTGTTCATGAAAACTGAAGTTTATAGAAATTCAGTCAAAAAATCTTTCTGATTTGTATAGGCATAGTTATAACATACTTTGTGAATTTTCATTCTCTATAAGAATTAATAAACAGACATTGTACCATAATTATAATATATCAGAATATTCTGATGCTCAGTGAGTCAGAAGAATTAATATGTGTTTATTTATGTATGTATGTGTGTATCCTAACATAATATTTAGCAATGAATATAACATTGACCAGACTAGTACTTACATTTTCCTAACTCTAATGTTGGCCCTTTATGTACTGTGTCACCTATCAATTATTCTATTTTTTTCATTTTTTTTAATCTTACCTGTTATTTTATATTTGTGATAAAAATCACAGAAGCAAGAAACTCTCAGTTTGGAAAACTCCCCTCACCAACATAAAAGTTAGCAATGTGTTTTATATATATATATATCTTTCTATAGAGTTGCCTTGTAACTGAGAGTCTGGATGACTTACCCAGGATCACAGAGGCAGGATCTGAATCCAGATCTTCCTCTTCCCAAGGCCTTTTCTCCATCATGTCATACTGATTATTCATATTTATGTTACAATACAATTTATCATTCTCTTTTAGACAATTTCAGATGGATTTTTATCTCTGATTCTCCCTCAACCCCCCTGTTGCTTGAATATAATAAGAGACACTTTTTGGGTAGTAGGAAAACATTAAATGAATGAAAAGAAATTATCTAATAGCATAACTTTTCCTAATATAAATTGAAGTTACATAAAGGGAAGGAAAACATGACACTTATAAAATAATATTTTACAAAGACAAGTCCTGAGTAGAAGTAATTTTATTTTGGAGCCAAGAAAACTTCATGTGTGATGCATTATAATTATTTCAGGGGTAGAAATATGTCAAATAACCTAAAAGCAGTCAGGCAATGGTGAACTTCTGAGGTACTTATATGTCTGAACAGGCACTAAAAACTTTAATTTCATACAATTGTCTCCTCTTTTGTCCCTCTGGTGCTGTATCAAACATTACCACATAAAATGAAACATGTAGTCATCCAAATGAATTGAAGCAGCTTACCTTTCCCTTCCAATAAAAGAACATGACTCTCTTCTTCATAAGTTGTATTTCACTATCACATTTAGAACATGAGACAAATCTATAACACTTTATTGTTTTTGAAGGGCTTAACAAGTATTATCTTATTTGGTCCTTACAACATCCAAGGGGAAATTGGGTTGCTACCAGTGTTTCCATTTTACACATAAGGAAACTGAGGCAAATAGATGTTAAATGATTTGTCAGTAAGTGTCTGAGGTAGGATTTGAATGAAATCTCCCTATCAATATCCAGTATTCAATTCACCGTACCACTTAGAGGCTGATTATTTTACTGAAAACTCACTAAAACCTCACTAGAAACTTAATTTCACTTCAAAAGACTTGTTGTTTACTTTGTGGTTTTCCAGTTTCTACCTTCCCCAAACTTTCTATCATCTTTAGTCTAATAGAATCTCACTTTTTCTCCTGAGTATGTAAAATAATCCTTCTCTAACTTTTGTTGGATTCAATTCAGTTTAACAAACATTTGTCAAATCCCTATTGTGTTCAGGTTATGTGGAGTGTGGCCTCACTTCTCCTCTACCACAAGACTTCTGTTTTCATTGGTATAAGGAGCTTTCAATGTAGTTTAATAGAGTTTAAGAGATTATGACACATTTTCTAATAGCTAAACATAAGAGAGAGGTGCAAATGAACTACTGTGTCATATTCATTAGGGGAAGGGTATCATTACCAATAGGAAGGATCAGGGCAAGCTCTGATATTTACTACCTATGTGACCTTGAGCAAGTCACTTATCCTCCACTTAGGTCTCAGGGTGGAACTTGATGGTCTTTGAGGTCCCTTCCAACTCTAGATTTAGGATCCTATCATCCTCTGCATATGAGGTAACTGGTATTTGAGCAGGGCTTTAGCAAAAAAAGAATTCACTAATCATAGATTGTGAATTCCTTGAGGATAGGGACTATCTTTTGTCTCTTTTTGAATCCCTAGCACTTAACATAGTAGTTGACAAATAGTAGGCACTTAATAAGTGCTTATTGACTGACTGATGAATATAAAATTCCATTAAGAATAATTGTGCTTAAAATCAAAATGGATAATTTTGATTACATTAAATTGCAAAGCTTCTGTAAAAACAAAGACAATGTAACCAAGATTAAGAGGGAAATGGGAAATTGGGAAATAATTTTTACAGACTATGTCTCTGATAAAGGACTAATTTCTAAAATATACAGAGAATTGAGTCAAATCTATAAAAATACAAGTCATCCCCTAATTGATAAATGGTCAAAAGATATGAACAGAGAGTTCTCAGAGGAAGAAATTAAAGATATCTATAAGCATATGAAAAAATACTATAAATCACTATTTACTAGAGAAATGCAAATCAAAATAACTCTGAGCTACCACATCTCACCAGTTAGATTGGCTAAGATGACAAAAGAGGAAAATTACAAATGCTGGAGAGGATGTGGACACATTGGAACATTAATGCATTGCTGGTGGAGTTGTGACCTGATCCAACCATTCTGGAGAGCGATCTGGAATTATGCCCAAAGGGCTATATATAATTTCATACCCCTAGACCCAGCAATACCACTTCTAGAGGTGTATCACAAAGAGTTCATAAAAGTGGGAGTA
This sequence comes from Gymnobelideus leadbeateri, assembly GCA_011680675.1. Taxonomy (NCBI): domain Eukaryota; kingdom Metazoa; phylum Chordata; class Mammalia; order Diprotodontia; family Petauridae; genus Gymnobelideus; species Gymnobelideus leadbeateri. The sequence goes on along the minus strand of WOXC01007358.1, from coordinate 73,717 downwards.
AGACCCATATGTACAAAATATATTTATAGCAGCTCTTTTTGTAGTGGCAAAGAATTGGAAATTAAGGGGCTTCCCATCAATTGGGGAATGGCTGAACAAGTTGTGGTATATGCATGTAATGGAATACTATTATGCTACAAGAAATGAGGAGCAGATTGACTTCATATTTACCTGGAGAGGCTTATATGAACTGATGCTGAGTGAGAAGAGTAGAACCAGGAGAAATTTGTACATGTTTACAGACACAAGGTATGTGTGATAACCAACTTTGATAGACTGGACTCTTCTCACCAATGCAGGGTTATAAGTCAACCCCAAAAGACTCATGATGGAAAGCGATGTCTACATCCAGAGAAAGAACTGAAGTTGAATCCAGATTGAAGCAAACTGCCAGCTCTTTTTCTTTTTCTTGTATGATTTTGTTTCCTCTTTCCTATTGTTCATTCCATCTGGAATAGGACTTCTTTATAACTTGACTAATGTCTAATGTGAAAGTAGATGCAGATCCTATACTTGATTGTATGCCACCATGGTGGGGGAGGGAGGGGAAGGAGAAAAAAAATGAAACTCAAGGAATTGTGGAACTGAATATTATAAACTAAAAGTAAACAAACAAATTAATAAAAAATATTTTAAAATAGGTATTCAATAAAAATAATTTGCTTATTTATTGAATCACATGGTTTTCATTTACTTTAATAGTAAATGAACTCTTAGATTTTTAGAAATAAAAAGGCAGTTTTCTATATAAAGAGTAGAAAAAGAATTTTGTAAGACTCAAACAATATACCAGAGAAATATTGAAGGGGTTTTAAAACTTATGTCATCATATCTCTTTTTTGAAAAATGGACAGTGTATCGTGTGGGATTACTTAGTAAAGTGTAGAAGATACTAATTTATGGGGCACACAACACACTTTTATTTGCTTTTCCTGTGTTATAGTCATATTTTATATGAGAAAAATAAATTTATATTGTTGTAAACTTTATTTTGAAGAAAAATTTTTACAAGCCTCTTGGCTCACAAATCTTTTAATAATTCTACTGCCAAGGAAGTAGATCCATGTCAGAACTCATAGTTGTAAAAACTGTGAGATGACTTGGATCCTATATACAAAAATGGAAAATTTTTGTAAATTCCATTTTCTACAAGGAAAAAAAAATGAAAGAAAATTTATGAGAGAGGCTGGTGATCATCAGATCTTTAAAGTGGATTCTTTGTGAAAAGTACAATAAAAAGGACCCAAGACATGGAGTCAGAGTAAATGGCTCAGAATAATAAATCTTTGTTTTGTTATTTGCTACCTTTGTACCTTCCCCTCTCCATTCAAATATTTTAATATATTGATTTTTTAACATTATTGCCTATGCTTTTCGCACTGGAATACTTGAATGAATCAATTGACACAGTTCAACAGATACCTTGTTATAAGATATTGTATCAAGGATCTTGCATTATTTGTTTCTTGTTATTTAGATGGCTGGGGCAGCTGTCAATAGAGAAAAAAATTTTGCCTTGTATACATGTACAGTGGTCAACTGACATTAAGAGCTATAAGGGGAGTGTTTTCAGAATAACCAATGTATTACACATAATGTGTTTTTCAGCCTTTTTCCAAGGAATCAGTTTCATTGTAGTTTTACTTATGCTATAACATAGAAATATGATTTGAAACACTGATGTAGGTTTTTTCCTAGCTTTTAAAAATATAATTAATAAGCAAATTGTAGACTGCTATAGCTGCAAGGGACCCTAGATATCTTCAAACAAAAGAACATCATTTTACATGAGTGAAAAAGTAACCTAGAAATATTTTACTGACTTGTTCAAGGTCAAAGAATGGAATAGGAGATTATCTTCCCACTGTGGTGAGGACAATATTCTTTAAGATAGTAATTTATTTTTATATCTACAATTTTTATTCATACATGAAAATAGTTATTCCCTCCCTCAGTAAAGATAATAAAGATATTATAATAGAACTTCATAACTGGTAACTATTTTCTGTTATATTTTGAAGTCTGTCTCCTTAAAAATTCTAAGGAAATTAAATGGTCTTTATCAGTAGTCTCAAACTAAGACTTCCTGTTATATATATATATATACATACATATATACACTTTGGCTAATAATACTAGTATATAAAATTTTGCTTCTCTTCAGAAAGACATCTATTAATAATCTTCAAACATATTACAACATGAATATTTCTCAACTCTTCACAAGATTAAAAATTACTTCAGGATAAGGTCTCAGTTTGTATGTTTTAATATTTCTGCCCCCCCCCAGACATGCACTGTGCCTTCCATATAATATGGGATAAATAAATATTTGATGATTAATTGAATTATTCATTTAATCCAGTTAAATAGTCATCTGAACAAAAGAAAAAAAGGATGCATGAAATAACTTTGGGGGACTCAAAAAGCTAAAAATGGGGTTGAAGTAGAGTGGGTAATATCTCCAAGGTAAGGTGTTCTTGTCTTTCTTTGAAACATATCCATAGGATTACAGTTCCAGCACTGGGAAGATATCATTGGTCATCTAAAACAAGTCACATGAGTACCTATCAATAGCAATTAATGTCTATAAATTTCACCTTGTTTTAATTTGTTAGTATATAAAAAGATTGGTTGGGGCAGAGCCAAGATGGCAGAGTAGAAACAGCACTTCCATGGTGCTTTAGCCCACACCACTTTAAAATTAGATAAAAGGGTACTCTGAACAACCTCTGGAGCTCTAGCACCCAAAGAATGACACAAAGAAGCTAACCTCCTGGTGAGGACAGCCCGGCATCCAGGTAGGGAGCGACTAGCACAGTGCCCTGGGAGCTGAGCCCAGGACCACATGAGTTAGAGGTTTTAGCCCCAGGGCAGCCAGAGCAGCAGTCAGCTGGAGGGACCTCAGAACACAGGCAGCTGTGGCTTTTCCAGAATTACCAATACATAGATGACTAGGACAAAGTGAGAGGTTAGTTCCCTAAGGACTTTGAGGCCAGTACTTGGGAATGCATCAGCTTCTTCCAATGGGGGCAAGAAGCCACTGAGGAGCCAGGGCACAGACACCATTTTGCAGCTTCAGTTGGAGCTCCAGCTCTTGGCCTGTGGACTGTAGGGGGATTTGGCAATCATTCTGGGGAGGGGGGGCGGTAATCACTCTTGCTTTAACCTCCCTGGATTGTGGTCTGGGGTGGAGGATCATGGGTTGTGTATCCAGCTTGCCAGAGTGTGTGTGGGCTTCATGGAGAGCACCCAACTATTACCTCTGGAAGTTGAGAAGACCTCAACATTTGGGACGGAAGCTCCCCTGTCTGGTGGCAGAGTCCTACTGTGACAACAAGCCCAAAAGTCAAGTAATTAAATGGCAAAATGCTTAGGCAAAGGAAACAAAATAAACAGAAAAATTCAACATTAGACTCCTATTTTGAGGGCAAAGAGGATGGAAATGGAGGATGACTGGGAGGTCAGAACTCCTGCACCAAAAGCCCCAAATGAAAATATGAGCGGGTTACAGTCCATAGAGGACCTTAAGAAGGATTTCAAACATGACATAAGAGAAGTGGAGGGAAAATTGGGAAGAGAAATGAGAAGGATGCAGGAAAAGTATGAAATCAGAGTCAACAGCCTGACTGAGGAAAATAACACCTTAAAAAGTAGACTGACTCAAATGGCAAAAGAGGCTTAGGAGAGCAATGAGGAGAAGAATGCTTTAAGTAGCCGAATTTGCCAGATGGAAAAAGAATCTCAAAAGCTCACTGAGGAGATTCCTTCAGAACTAAACTTGGGCAAATGGAAGCTAGTGACTTTATGAGAAATGAGGATGCTGTTAAAAGGATCCAAGCAATTGAAAGAATAGAAGGCAATGTGAAATCTCTCATGGGGAAAAAAAAAACACTGACCTGGAATATAGATCCAGGAGAGATAATTTAAAAATTATTGGACTACCTGAAAGCCATGATCAAAGAAATAACCTAGAAATTATCCTTCAAGAAATTCTCAAGGAAAATTGCCCTGATGTTTAAGACCCAGAGGGTGAAATAGAGGTTGACAGAATCCAGAGCTCACCTCCTGAAAAAGATCCCAAAAAGAAAATTCCTAGGAATATTATAGCCAGGTTCCAGAATTCCCAGATCAAGGAGAAAATACTACAAGCATCCAGGAAGAAACAGTTTCAATATTGTGGAAACACAATCAAAATAGCACAGGACCTGGCAGCTTCTACACTGAGGGAGTTGAAGGGCATGGAAAATGATGTTCCAGAGGGCAAAGGAACTGGACTTAAAACCAAGAATCACCTACCTATCAAAACTGAGTATCTTGTTTCAGGGTAAAGTATAGTCATTCAGGGAAATAGAGGACTTTCAAGCATTCTTGAGGAAAAAACCAGAGTTGAATAGAAAATTTGACATTCAGATACAAGAAGCAAGAAATACTGGAGAAGGTAAACAGGGAAAAGAAATCAAAAGGAACTTATCAAAGTTGAACTATTTACATTCTTACATGGAAAAACAATAACTATGACTGATGAATCCTTTCTCATTATGAAAATAATTGAAGAAGGGTTTATGGGCATATGAATACTTATGTGAATGTGTGTATATATTTTTACAGGTATACATGGATAGAGGGCACAGGTTGAATTTGGTGGGAAGTGTTGATACTTAAGAGGTGAAGTTAAAAGCTCAGAGAGGAATGTGGCAATAGGAGATGGGGAGAGACAGGGTAGGGTAAACTATCTCATGTAGAAGAGGCAAGGGCAAGTGGGTGCAGGGGAGGGGAAGAATGAGAAGGCAAAAAGGCAAAACCATATTATCATTGAATTTGGCTCAGGGAGAAAATAACATACATACTAAATGGGATATCTCACCCTGCAGGAGAGTAAGGGGGAGGGAAATCAGAGGGCAGATGATGGAGGGTGGGGGGCATGCTGGAGGGGAGGTTGGAAGTATCCACTTTTGAAGAGGGACAGGATCAAAGTAGGGAATGGACCAGGTCGGGGGTGGGATGGGTGGGAGGGAAATATAGCCAGTCTTTTACAATATATCTACTATGGTCATCATCCCGCAGGAGTGGAGGAAGGGAATGGATCTGGAATTCGAAGTTTTAAAATTAAATGTTTCATATATATATATATATATATATATATATATATATATATATATATATATATATATATATATATATATTAATACTATTTAGCATGTAGTTGGGATATAAGATGTGAATGCATTGGGGCACAGATATTCACCATGCCCTACTGGGAAAGTTGAAGGCTGTATGCCAGAAGATATTGGAGAGAGCAGATTGGATGAGGGGATATCCTGTGGGACTGCCATTCTCGGGTGGTGGGTAGGGGAAAAATGGGGAAAAAATTGCAACTCAAATCTGGCAGAAATGAATGAAGTAAACAAGAATTTAATAAATCATTTGGAAAATAAAAAGAATTCTGGACCTGAAGTCAGGAAGACCTGGCTTAGAATTCCATGCAAACAATGTGACCTGGACAAATCACCTCTCTAAGCTTTTGTTTCCTCATTAGCAAAATGTGCGTGCTAATAGCACCCACGTTTCCAGGGGTATAATATATGTACCATGTAAACATCAAAGCATTATATAAATGCTAACTCCTATTATACTTAAATTTCAGCAAAGGAGAGAGAGAGAGAGAGAGAGAGAGAGAGAGAGAGAGAGAGAGAGAGAGAGAGAGAGAGAGTGATTGGTGATGTGGTAGTGACCTGAGGTTAAAGAAGGCCCTCTTGTCTCTGCACAATCTGAAGAAATATCCCTTAAACAGCAAAAATTACTGCTTACCCTTTTGCTATAGTTAAAGGAAAGGTGTTGGGAAAGGGCCAGAAATATTTTCAATTAAACAAGCCTTTATGTGGTGGTAGATGGAACATATGACGAGACTGAATGTATCATCATGGGGGAGAGATTAGTTCATTCTAAGTGCTACATTGTGTTATTGTCTCCTATGTCATAACCTTATTTAAAGTTAATTTCATTCACCTTTTAATAATAACTCACACTTTTATTAATACTTTAACGTTTGCAAAGTGATTTATTCACAACAGCCAAATAAGAAAACAAAGATTTATTAGTCTGAGCCATTTACTCTATCCGATTCCAAGTCCTGGGCCCTTTTCATTGGACTTTTCACAAAGAAACCACTTTAAAGATCTGATAATCACAAGCCTCTCTCATAAATTATCTTTTATTTTTTTCCTTCTAGAAAATGGAATTTTAAAAAATTTTCCATTTCTGTATACAGGATCCAAGTCATCTCACAGCTTTTACAACTATGAATTGTGACATAGATCTACTTCCTTGGCAGTAGAATTATTAAAAGATTTGTGAGCCAAGAGGCTTGTAAAATTTTTCTCATGCTGAGAAAAGTCTCATGAGTAACAATTGTCATTTTCCCATGTAGTAATGTAAACAGTTCAACTTTAATAAGTTCCTTATGATTTCTTTTTTTCTGTTTACCTTTTCATGCTTCTCTTACTTCTTGTACATGAAAGTCAAATTTTCTGTTCAGCTCTTTTTTTTTTCATTAAGACTGCTTGAAATTCCTCTATTTTATTGAATGACCATATTTTCCACTGAATCATTATACTCAGTTTTGCTCAGTAGGTGATTCTTAGTTTTTATCCTAGCTCCTTTGACCTCCAGTATATCATATTCCAAGCCCTTAAATCCCTTAATGTAGAAGCTGCTAGATCTTGTGTTACCATGATGTGTTTCCACAATACTCAAATTGTTTCTTCCTGACAACTTGTAATATTATCTCCTTGAACTGGAAACTCTGTAATTTGGCTACTATATTTCTAGTAGTTTTCTTTTGGAGATCTTTTTCAAGAGGCAGTTGGTGAATTCTTTAAATCATATCATCACTGCCCTGATACCATGGTCCTCTTTAAAAATGAAGGGTGATTTCTAGGCTCTTATTTTTGATCATGGCTTTCAGGTAGTTCAGTATTTTTTAAAATTATCTTTTTTGTATCTCTTTTCCTGGCCAATGCTTTTTCCAGGGAGATATTTCATATCGCCTTCTATTTTTTTCATTTGTTTTGATCTGTTTCATAGTGTCTTAATTTCTTATACAGTCATTAGCTTCCATTTACTCCAATCTAATTTTAAAGAAATTATTCCCTTCAGTTAGTTTTTGAAATTTCTTTTCCATCTGGGCAGTTTGGATTTTTTAGTAATTCTTCTCCCAATTGGATTTCTGTGCCTCTTTTGCCATTTGAGTTAATCTATTTTTTAAATTGTTATTTTCTTCATTCAGGTTGTTGACTAACTTCTCATGATTTTCTTGGATCATTCTCATTTCTCTTCCCAATTTTTCCTCCACTTCTCTTACTTGATTTTCAAAATTCTTCTTAAGCTCCTCTATGGCCTGCGACAAATTCATATTTTCCTTGGAAGCTTTTGATACAGTAGTTTTGCCTTTTTTTCTTCTTCTTCTGGTTCCATGTTTTGAACCTTTTCTCCCCCCAAAAATATTCTAATGCCTGATTTTGCTTCCTCTGTTTTCTCATCTTGCCAGCCAATTTCTTGATTTTTGAGCTCTTTTCCTCAGTAGAACTCTGCTTCAGAGTGGAGAGAGCTGTGTCCAAAATATCTGGGATTTTTGAAAATCTTGTCAGAGGTATTATCAGACCTTTGAGGAGGTCACTCTCTCTACAGCCACCACAACCTTTGGCACACTGGTGTTCCTCACCCCACGACCACCACTCATATCTGAGCCCCAGATCCAAGCAGATCAATGCAAAAGCAATTACCCTATGAATGGTTGCTTGGTCCCCCTTCCATTTGCAGGGCATGAGTTCCAGAGGCAGCCATGTGGCAGCAGCTGCAGCTGCCTCACCACTGTCCCATCTCGCCATTGGGCAGGGGCTGGATAGCTCTCTTCCCTCACCCTGGATAAATAGTGTTCACAACTGAACTTTTACTTTCTCTTTGGCATTTATGGGTTCAGAAGTCTAGAAACCAACACAGCTGCACGTGATTCACTGTCCTGAAGTCTCCTCTGGCCAGGTCTGGGCCAGTGTGCCTCACATGTAACTGTGCCTGGCTCCCAGCTTAGTGTGATAGACCTTTTCTGTAGCTCTGGCAGGCTGACTTCAGTGGGAGATTTGTTCCTCTCTGTTACTTTATGGGTTATGTAGCTCTAAAATTTGTTCAGAGTAATTTTTCTAGGAATTGGAGGTAATTGGTGAGGGATCTCAAGCTAGTTCCTGCTTTTACTCTATCATCTTGGCTCCACCAGACCCCAAGACTTGGGTTTTAACTGTCCTTGCCAAGATCATTCAGCTAAAAATGTCAAAACCAGCAACTGTTCCCAAGTCCAAAAGTTATGCCACTAAATCACACTACCCCTATATAGCTATGTAATATAATTTGTCAGGCATAATTTCCTCTCTCTATCTATCTGTCCCTCTATCTCTCTGTCTGTTCATCCATTTATCTCCATCACTTCATCCATCTGTCTGTTTGTCTTTTCTTTTTCCAAGAGACCTGAGATTTCATCAGTATAGGAAGGAATGCTCTCTACCAAGCAGATGTACAGCTTTACTGAACTGCATGGTGTTAGCCACTACATTACTGAGACGTTAAGTAAATATTCTTGTATCAAACAGCCAGTATATATCGGAAATAAGAACTGAACATGTCATTCTGACCAAAGGTCAAGTGCCAAATACTTAGAATTATGTTTTTTTGTATATTAGAGATCTGATTATTCTATGCTTCCCACAGAAGCATTTATGAAATTGTATTTTATTTTTCTGAGGGGTCTTTCACAAGTAAAAATTGCAACAAAATCAATTGTTTTCATAAAATTATTTTTGTGCTGGCATTCATATGGTGATTTAAAGTTTATAAATGCTGTAAACATGTTCCCTTATTTGATCTTCAAAACAACTGTGACATAATACTATTATAATCCCTGTTTTATAGATAAGGAAACTCAGGGTCAGCAAGGTTAAGTGGTTTTCCGAGAGTAATACAACCAATATATGTTGAGGTGGGTTCAATGATAGATCCTCATTGTTCCAAACCAGAAAACCTCTCATGGTCAATATTTCTCTAGCAAATCCACTTAGCTTCACATTTGTCCCAAAAGATTACACTTGATTATTTAAAAATTTGATAAGTAGAAATTGATGTTACCAGAAAAATTACAAAGAATATTTTTAATTTGCATGATATCAAATATTTGTGAACATACTTTCAACATTTATATTTTATGCTTAAGCTTTTTTTACTTCAAACATTTAAAAATAAATAAGATTAATATGAACATTTAAAATAATAATCTTCCATCATAAAGATTATTATGATTGTTATCTCATGTGATGCTCATAAGAATTCCTAAATATAGAAAGTATAATAATTATTACCATCTTCCTAGAGATTAAACTATTAGCCAAATAGCTCATGCCTCACCCTTAAATACCATAAGTAAAAAATGAAGTAATTGATATTTAGACCCAGGTCATCTAACTTTCAGGTTGGTACTCTTCACTACAACATAACTTTGAAGAGAAGTTAATAACTCCAATTAAACATTGTAATATGAAAAGCTCAATACTTTATATGACTCATTGCTAAGATTTCTGTATCAATCTGCAATCCATAAATAGTAACATCTGGTCATGATCTGTAATGGCAAGCAAAGAAGTACTTAGGGCCTTATTTCATCTATTTAATTATTTACCACCTTGTTTCAACTGGAGTTTCTTTTGAGACTTACCCTTGATTATTATATCAAGTATTTGTTAAGAAACAGGAATTGTGAAACCCACAATGGGAGGGACTTTGGTGAAAACTATGTGGCCACTTTAGTGATAAGTTGTTATGTTATTGCATTGTGAATGCTGTGTTTTGGTTTCTGTAAATATTTTATTTTATGTTACTGCTGAATAAATGGAGAGTTCACTATACTATGTGATCAGAACCTTAAAGCTGTTCATGGCAGCAGTCCTATGGAAAGCTGCTTATGCTTGGCTTTACATGGTCAAAGTTGAGATGTTTCTGTATTCCTTATTCTTAAACAACAAGAGACTTAAAGCTCATTTAATTTAGCTTCTGTATATATTTGTATATGGATGTAAGATAGGGGTGTGTGTATACCATGCTTTTTCTGATGCCTGAAGGAAAAAATAAAAATCAGAACATTTTTTCTTTTCAAAGTGCTGTCAAAGAGGTCTTCTGAGAGTGATTATTGATGGTCACTGTATGAAGATACTTAGTAATAATATTCATGGTCATAATAACCTTGATGCATTGAAACTTGAGAACTTCACTTAAATAAGGGTAACCACATCCCAAATATTCATAGTCTAAAATGCACAACCCATAAAATGTTTTCCAATAATAAGAAATTGGCCAAGGAGATAAAAGTCATATTTAAATTGGATGACATTTAAATCATCCCCATCATCCTTATTGAATTATATCAAAGTTATTTTCATTGAGCCTAAAAAGATTTTATATCCTAATTATTTTCTTCAATCACAAAAATAAGTTATTTTATCCACATGCACATAAGTCTATAGAACATTGAATGTAAAGCAATAATAGCAATATAGGGGGCGGCTAGGTGGCGCAGTGAATAGAGCGCCGGCCCTGGAGTCAGAAGGACTGAGTTCGGATCTGGCCTCAGACACAACACACACATAAACAAAAACCTAGCCGTGTGACCTTGGCAAGTTACTTAACCCCAATTGCCCTCCAAAAAGCAAAAACAAACAAACAAAAAAATAATAGCAATATGATGGTTGGAGCACTGACTACATCTCTCTGAATTTTATTGAAGAAAATAAATAGAACAAGATAAAAATAATGATGAAAAACATGTATATCATACTGTCAGATTCCCAAAGCACATATATGTGTGTATATATGAAAATATGTCTTCATTTTTATGTGCATATGTATGTATGTAGACATACATGATTTCCCAAAAATATTATTTCAGTTTTAAGCTTATTAAAACACTAGATTTTTAAGATACCCTGGATATACATGTTCTATTTGTTCCTCACAACTATCTTAATAGAAAGTACTACAGGTACTATTTGCTTCACTTTCTAGATGAATAAAATGCTTTTCAGTTGCATTAAATCATATGTATATTTGTCACTAAAGAAAAGGCCGAAATCATCATGCAATAGATGTGTTGTTAAGTAACTTGAACTAGCTGATTAAGAAAGGGTTTTGTTCCTTAATATCCCTGTCATAAGTATAAATCAAGCTATTAGGAATTTCTTACATTTATGGTAAGATAACCTTGTTTAAATTTTACTTTAAAAATACCTAAAAGAATTTCCATTCTCTCTCTCTCTGTAACACACACACGCACACACACAAACACACACACACACACTAGAATGCATCATAGAAGCAAACAATAATTGCTGTCATTTTGTTTAAATAAATGTACAAATATTAAAAGAGATCATAAATAAAAAGCTTAATTTGATAAAGTATGGTTATTAAAATTATTCAAATAATATTATTGTTGGTTACTAAGTGTAGCATTTTGAAAAGTAAAAAAAATGCATTTTCATAAAAAACTCTTACTGGATAATGTTGAAAAAGGTATAGAAGTTAGATAATATAAGCAGTAATATATTTTATTAAATATTTATGATTATATTACCTTTATGATTACAATAAGAGGCCTCAGAGTGAAGAAAAACTGAATTCAAGTCTTGCTTATGGCACTTTGGGTGTATGACTATGCAACTCACTTAATCTATCAGTGCTCTTGACAGCTGTAGGACTCTAACTTACAGAGAATATGCAAATACACATTGGAAGAGTTTCTTCCCCTGAGGTTTCCCTATACTGATGATTTTGGGGTCATAGCAGCAAGCACCCTAGCATACCCAGGGTGGCTGTCAACACAGATTCTTAAATCTGCTTTTCTAAAGGAAAGCAACTCAAAATGGGTTAACAAGCTTGCTTTAATCAAACATATGTCATTTACCTACATCGGGGGAAAAAGGTCAGCACCCTGACTTCACAGAATACAAACAAGTTACAAGGAGACAGAGAAATAGATGAGCAGACAAGCTTCCAGCTGTCTGACAATTACATCCAAACCTAGTCAGTTACCTGAGAGGGAAGCACCAACATCTGGATTTTCAAAGCCGGGGGGCTCAACAGCTGCCCAGAGTCTCATCTGGTCAAATCCCACAACTCTTCTAAAAGTAAGCCCAAAGCAAAATCTCACATCAGAGTATATATAGCCTTCTCCTGGCACAGAGAATATCATAGCCCTCTTGACCCACTGCCCAATCACAAAGTAATGAGGTATGGGCATTCCTGAAAACAAGCCTCCTGCCACAGGCTCCATGTGACCACATTCAGTCTCTTAGGGGCAGAGTATATTTTCAAATCAGGGAAGGTTCTCAGAGTCACTTCAGTCACTATTAAAGGCCAAGGGGCAGGGAAGATTTTCAGATTCCCATTCCCCTAATAAGGGTCAATCCTTCATTGCTATTTGTGATCAGTTCACAGATTCAGCTAAAAAGCAAATATAAGATTATTATATTTTACTTTTCTCATAAAACATTCATACTAGAAAGTTAGTTCATTCTCATTAGAAATAAAGAGTTGCAGGAGGTTTTTCTCTTCACAGAATAAGTATTCCCCATATTAATATTTCCTCTTTTTTATTATATTTCATGGGAATAAAGAGGAGTGGAAGAAGTTTCTTTCTCTTCCCTCTGGGAGCTTTTCCACTGAAAGAGAGTTAGAGATGGAGTGGGAAGCAAGCAAAATGAAGGAAATAAGTAGAAAGGTATGCCATATGATCTAAGGCCAATCACTTTATTTAGATGAATCTGTATCTTCATTTGTAATACGACAGAATCAAAACTAATAATTTCTAAGGTCCCTTACCACTCTAAAATTCTATGAATCTATGAATCTAAAATGAACCCTGATTTGCAGAATGACATAATTGTATACTATTCCATGAGGTTTGTGATTCAGAGGAAAGTAGAAGGAATGAGTTCCTTTTTTCCTCTGTTAATTTGTAAAGAAAGAAGAGATGGATTTTTCTTGTTGTAAATTAGGAAGGTTCTCTATTGTACCTACCTGTTTATTTCTTTCATAGTTTGCTTTCTAGATGTTTTAAATTCTGGTGTTGCTCATGCTAGCAGTATTAATGATTAAACATTTTTTTTATATTTTAATGAATAAAAATTAATTTTTATAATCTGGATCTTACATACAAAATTTTCCTTTAATGTCATATCAAGAGAATAAACCCATATTATCTATTGAGAAATAAATGTAGTTTACACAAGTTTTGGGAAAATAAAATCCCACACAATTACAAATTTCAGAGTAGCAATTATTTAAAACCATGTTAATTTTGTGAACAAGACAAAACAATCAAAACTGAATGCTTCAGAGTAATAAAAAAGTGTGCAAATCTATCAAAAGGAAACATAAAAGTGATCTCACTCCTCGTCCTTTGAAGTCTTTTGGTTCCACTGGAGTCAAATATTACATTTGATTTTGGATTTTTGTGTATTTGTTGGTTTATTAAATTTTCTCTTGCTTTTTTTTAATATTAAAAGGGATGGCTTTTGGGAAAGGAAAAGGGAAATGTTCAGGGAAAAAATCTATATAACATGAAAATTAATACAAACTGTCTCACATTTTTAACAGAACTATGACTTTTGGAACATACTGCATATAAATACAAATCTATCTTTGAAAGAAATTTCAATGAATAAAAAATCCTTAGATATTAAATGTTATTATATATTATGTATTTTCTTGTCCATAACCCCTCATTTTACATATATGGTAACTGGCCAAGAGAGGTAAATAATTAATGAAGGTCAAAATGTGGGATGCAGACTATATGCAGAATTTTGGATTACTATTGGTCTAGAATGGATAAGCATACAGCCTCTGGGGTGCTGAATTTGCACATATTTTTGCTATAAAGTGATGGGAAACATTCCATGAGTTGAAGGCAGTCTCGTCCTTGGCAGAAAGGCATTATTGTAGTGGGGTTTGGATTAGCCTTTGGGAGATTGCTGGCAGGCACAAAAGTGAATGAAATAATTTGTGCCTTATTTGCTTTTTTGATAGGTTGACAAACTCTGTTGATGATTTGTTATTGTAAGTGGTGGCCAGAAGCTTTCAGTGCCATATTTTCTCAATAAATAAGGCCAATTTTGGATTAGCCTCTAATTTACCATTTCTACCACTAATTATTGAACAATTGCAGTTTATTAGGAAGATTGTGAAATGCAAAGCCTTCCCTAAAAAGCAAACACACACACACACACACACACACACACACACACACATATTTTCAAGAGACATGAAACTCATTTAATCAAAAGATTCAATACTCTCTCTAGAGTCAACACACACCAGGGGTTTGATATGGCAGCTCACATCCAATCTCTTGAGCCAAATTGTTTTTTGTTATTCAGGAGACTTGTACAATGTCATTCAATACACACATTCAGCACATTAATAATGACAGGGATTTTTGTTATTCATTTCAAAGTTCTTGGTAACTTTGAAATCTTACTATAGACCAGTTTCACAGTAAGTATCATACATGGAAGACACTGGAAGAGATCCTATCCTTAAAATTGTTCTTTTCTATATTTTTCACTCATATGATTTGTAATTCTACAACTCCAAAAGTGAGTTATAAATATAAAAATACCATCATTAAATTATTTTAATAAGGGATAATGTCTTTCACTCTGAATTTTAAGATAAGGTCTTTCATTTATTTAAACTGACTCGAATTTAATTTAATTAATCAAGGAAGTATTAAGCACCTACAAATATTCCAAGTATGACAGTGATACCCACCAACTCACTCCAAATTTTGGAAAATGGAATATATTACAACATTCTCCTTATCAGCTCCTATTTGAACTCAAATCTTTTTTAAAGATTCATTTAATATTTAATTTTTCAATTTTATGTAAAAAATTTTTATCTCTCACTTTAAAAAATTGATTCCTATATTCACTTCCTCCCTCTCCTCCCTCCTTATTGAAGGCAAGACATTTGATATAGATTATATTGATATAGTTTTTATTATATTATAATATATATTGATATAGATTATACATATTTAGTCATACAAAAATATCTCCATATTAGTCACATTTTGAGAGAAAACAGACCAAAAATAAAGTTTAAAATAAGTATGCTTTGATCTGTATTAAAACACTATCAGTTTCTTCTCATGGACAGCATTTTTCTTCATAAGTCTTTTGGAATTGTGTTGGATTATTGTATGGCTGAAAATAGCTAAGAAAATAATGGCTAGAAATAGTTTCACAGATGGGCATCATAAAAATACTGCCATTTCCGTATACAATGTTAACCTCTTCTGCTCATTTCACTTTTCATCTCTTTATATAAGCCTTTCCAAGTTTTTTTTCATATACCACTTCTTTAGCCATTGCTCAATTGATGGACATTTCCATAATTTTGAATTCTTGCCACCACAAAATTAACTACTATAAGAAAAAAACTGCATAAAGGTGATTTTCCTATTTTATTTTTAGCTGTTTGGGGCAAGACCTAGTTGAGGTATTGCTTGGTTATGGCATATGAGTGTTTTTATAGAATAGTTCCAAATAGCTCTCCAGAATGTTTGAATCATTTCACAACTCAACCAACAGTGCATTAATGTTTTGATATTTCCACATGTCCTCTAACATTTGTCATTTTCCTTTTATGTCATATTAATCAATCTGATAGATGTTTTGAACCATTTCCAATGATAAGTTTCAAACATTCCCCCTTTACTTCCCCCATTTTCCCCTCCAAGGTAGAAGTTCTTTTATGCTTCTTTTTATGTGAAATAATTTAACCCATTCTACCTCTCCTTTCCCCATCTCCCAATACATTCCTTTTGATTTTATTTTTAGATGTCATTCAAACATATTCAATTCACACTCATGTGCTCTATGCATACTCCTTCTACCTGTGCTAATAATGAAAAAGTTCTTAGGAGTTACAAATATCTTCCTGTTTAGAAATGTAAACTGTTTAACCTTATTGAATCCCTTATTTCTATTTCTTATTTAACTTCTTATACATCTCAGAACTCTTCTATTTGAAAGTCAAATTTTCTATTCATTTTTGCTCTTTTCATCAGTAATGTTTGAAAGTCTTCCATATCATTAAATGTCTGTTTTTTTCCGTTTTATCATTATGCTTAGTTTTGCTTGGTAGGTGATTCTTTCTTGTAATTCTAGTTTTTTTGTTATTTTATTTTGTCGTGTTGAATATCTTATTCCAAGCCTTCTAATCCTTTAGTATAGAATCTGCTAAATCTTGCTATGGGACTGAAAATAACAAAATAAAATTCAATAACTATTTGTCAAGTACTTATTAGATGCAAGGCATAATGCTAAATTCTGGTAACATAGGGATTAAACTAACATGCATCTGCACTACAAGAATGATATGTATCACATATTCTTAATTAGATGTATAAAATCAAAAGTAATAAGTAAATATAATTTAAAATATATGATTTAAATATAGACACACTTGTTTATGCACATATATCCTATACAATATCTATGTATATATATGTGTATGTGCATCTACATATATACATATATGCATACACATGTGTATATGTGTGTATACATGCACACACAAATACAACCCAAGTGACGTTGAGAAGTTTATAGTATTCATATAGCATTGAAAAATGGGTATGCTTACAGAAGATTTTCTGGAAGTGATGCATAGCTATTCCAGGTTGCAATTTACCTGTGTTTGGAAGTTCAGTCAGCTTTCACATACATTTCTAATTCATGCACCATACAGGGCATTGACCACTGTCTGAATCTACCTGTATACTGTTGAGTTGATTCCTCATACTTCTCCTAGGGGTCATTGCAACAACCAATTATTCTTTTCAAACATTATGCTTTCCTCATTTGTTGAAGTGAATTGTAGTCTGTGGCCAGTGAAAGGATGATTTGTCTGGATGATATGTTCAACTATCCCAATGAAATTTGTGAATTTTATGACTACAGCAATAGCAGATTAAATGCCATAAGTTTTGAATATATTGCAAATAAAATTTTCTCCAATAAAAAGATCTTTCCTTACATGAGTGAGATAAAATATGAACACAGATTTAAAATAATTTAGACTAGAGCATCAAAGAGAAAAAAAAATAAAAGCAGACAAATAGAATTGGGAAAAAAATTTTTTTTTTTTTAGAAACTGTACAGTGTATGCATTTAATGGGCAGAATTAAAAACACTATATCAATTTCTGAAAATATGGTATATTTCCCTCCTCCCCAAAGTTTCCCTGAGATACTATGATATCTTGCACTAACAGTTAAGGGGATGATGGGTATATATATAATGGAATATGCTAGTGTGGTAAAGGAGAAGCTAGCCTACTTGAATATTAATGAAAAGTGTATCTTTGAGTCAAGAGAGCCAAAAAAGGGTATCAGGAGAACAAATGAAACATAAAAGGTCTTATTTTAAATGTATCCATCACTTGAATACAAAAGAAATTAAAGCCCACAGAGATTTACAAGTCTGAAGCTAGTATCTGATTGTCACAGTAATTTTAAGAACTTCCAAGAAAGCTACTTACTAACAGGTACTGCAGTCTCTATTCTGCAGCTTTCTCTGTGTATACAGCTATATTGTTTCCACGAAAAATTTTAATTTTTAAAATTTAAATTTAAACTCAATTCTTGCTATGTTCAGATTTTCATCTAAGATGTTACTAAGATCATGATTAGGAATAATCTTTGCGAGTTAGCATATTCCTATCTAGTAGCAACACATTGATACTGACAAATTCAAGGACGTTAAAATAGTGTTATTGAGATTAAGGACCCAAATCTTTGAGTGTTTAAGAGAAAAAAGACTCTGTATTATTTGTTCTTCTTTTCTCTGACTGGACTTAAGTCAAGGAGAAAAGATTCATCATCTAGTTTGTGCTCAATCTCTGCCTGGCCCACAGTTCTTACAGAGAATCTATTTCTTGGATTAAGAAACTTCATTGTGAGACTTGAGATATAATGGTTTGGAAAGTTTCCTTAGCTTCTCCTGGGTTTGAAGTCCACGACTCTGTAGGGGAGTGAGGGCCGTTGGAGGCAGGTGAATTGGCCTTGGATATGGGATCTGATAATGCAATCCTATTTCAATTCTTGCTGTACATTCATCTATACATTGTTTAATTAGTTCTGAATCCGTAAGATTTTTGTTTTTCTGGAACAACGTTCTGGCTTCATTTATAATGTACTGCTTTTCTCTGAGAGTGTCCTCCTTCTGTCCTGAGGCTGCACGCCATCTCCTTGAGATCCTGAAAATCCTGCGGTACAGACTCAGAACTTCTTGTCGTGTTGCTGTTGTCATCTTTAATTTTAGGGGGCAGAAGAGGAAGTGATGGCTGGTTGGGCAAAATTTCTTTGGGTTTATGTTCTCAGCATCTGCTTCTGTATCCACAAAGAATTACTGTATCCATCACGCCTCTCCCCCCACCCACAGGGCGAAGGAGAAGAGGAGGGAGTGTCGGGAGTCCTGAGGAGCAGCCGCGGACACTCCGGGAAAAATTTTTAAAGGGGAAGAATATAGATTTTAGAAAATTTAGACCAGCCTACTCAAAATTGATCTGGACAACATTGTAGATTGGATGACTTCTCTGCACTTACAATAGGAAGCAGTGACTACTGCAAGCCAATACTGGCTTATCAGGAATAAATCATGTCGAACTATTCTCATTTCCCTCTTTGTATCTGGGAAATGCCATAGAAAAAATGTACTACTTTTGTCAAAATCTTTCCCTATATACTTTTGCATCAGATGGAAAATGAATGAATGAAAAGCATATATCAAATGCTTATTATATTCAAGACTTGTGCTAACAGGTGGTGACACAAATACAAAAACAAGACAGATTTTGTCCTCAAGGAGTTTTATTCTAATGGGTGATATACCACAAATAAGGGAATGGTGGGCAAGGCAGGGTATTTTGGTCAAAGTCATTTGTGGCCTTCAAGTGGAGAGATGTGAAAGTCAGTTGATAGTCCCTTTCTCTCTTTCCTTTGATTGAAACTCAAGGGCTTGATGATCAACCAATCAACAGATGTTTATTAAGTACTTCCTGGGGATAAAAAAAAATAACAAAAAGTTAAAGTCCTTATCCTCTGAGGCAACTAAATCAGGAAGACTCATCTTCATGAGCTCAAATCTGTCTCCAGCACTAACTAGCTGCATGACCCTGTACAAGGCACTGTAATGGTAATGAGAATTTGAAGATCTTCTCTTCCCCTTTTATTGGCAAGCTAACAGGTACTTCACACTTAGTTTCAAGTTCATAATTGTGTCAAGTATTAAGGCCCAGAACTTGTGAATCCCATAGTGGGATGGTCTTGTTGACATAATGGGGCAGAACAAGGAGGAGCTAATACTGAATATTAGGAAAAGCCCAAGCTGAGAGAGGCCAGAACTTCTGGTAGTGAGCACATGGAGACTAGGCTGCTATTGCTGGAGAGAGAGAAAAGAACTGAGAACTGAGAAAAACTGAGAAGAGAAATGAGAACTGAGGACTGAACTGAGAATTGAGAATAACTGAGAAAAGACAAGTGGAAGTTCAAATACAAGATGCAAGAGAAGCATGAGAAGGTAAACAGGAAAAATAAATCATAAGGAACTTATTAAAGTTTAAATATTTACATTCCTATGTGGAAAAAACAATAATTGAAATTTATGAAACTTTTCTTAGTATGAGGATAGTTGAAGGGAATATGATTGAATATATGTATATATATATATATATATATACATACATATATATATATATATATATATATATATATGTTTACACAGGGGGGTACATGTGTGTATAAATGCATATGTGAGTGTATATAAAAAAAAAACCTGAATCCTAATGGGAAATAAACCATTAAAATGCATAGTTGTATGCACAGCGTATATTAAAAAATATGCAAAGTTACTACAAAGTTATCTTGGGTCTGGGGTTGGGGAGACACTAACAACTAGGGAGAATCATTTAATATCTAATGGAGAATGTATTATTTAAACTCTTGAAGTAAAAAGGATTTCAAGAGGCAAAAATTAGAGAGAAATAAAGCTAAGTCAAGGCATCAGGCATAGCCAATAAAAAGGCATGAAGAGAAGAGATAAGAGTGTTGTGTCTGAGGAAAAGTACAAAGGACACTTTGTCTTGATCATTGGGTGTGGCAAGTTAAAGTCAACAAGCACTTATTAAATTCTTCTTATGTTCTGGGTAATGAGCTAAGCTCTGGGGATACAAAGAAAACCAAAAAGAGTCCCCTAACTTAAAAATTTAAGGCCTAATTGTACAGAAAAAAATACTATGTAAAAACAAGAATACATACATATATACACACAGTTACATATATAGCCATATATGTTTGATGTATAATACACACATTCCAAATCTTTGCCACCACAAAAAGAGCCGCTATAAATATTTTTGTACATATGGGTTTTCCTCCCATTTCTATGATCCATATGGCATACAACCCTAAAAGTGGTATTGCTGCATCAAAGGGTATGAAATTATTTATAACCCATTGAGCATAATTCCAGATTGCTTTCCAGAATGGTTAGAGAAGTTCACAACTCCACCAGCAAGATGATAACTTGGCTCATTTTTTTATTGTGGCTTGAAGTTTGTCCAATAATTTTTAAATGGGGGTGGCTAGGTGGTACAGTGAGTAGAGTGATCCTGGAGTCAGAAGGACCTGAGTTCAGATCCAGCCTCAGACATTTAATGCACAGAAACAAAAACCTAGACGTGTGACCTTGGGCAAGTTACTTAACCTCAATTGCCATCCAAAAAGCAAAAAAAAAATAAAATAATAATAATAATTTTTAAATGATCACTCTTGGATCTATTTTCCAGGTCAGGGTTTTTTTTTTTTTTCCATGAGATATTTCATATTGTCTTCATTTTTTTTTTCAAATGATTTATTAGCTTCTGGTTCACATCATTCATTTAAAACAGATTTTGAGTTACAATTTTTCCCCATTTTTCCCCAACCCACCACCCCAAAATAGCATCCCCACAGGATATCCCCTCATCCAATTTGCTCTCTCCCATATCTTCTCCTATACTCCCTTTGACTTTTCCAGTAGGGCAAGGTGAATCTCTGTGCCCCAATGCCTGTATATCTTATTTCCCAATTATATGTAAAATAAAATTAATAATAGTAATTATATATATATATATTAAACATTTGATTTAAGTGCTGTTTATACTCCACCACATTGAATCTGCCCCCGTCTTCAATTTTTATTCATTCTTTTGGTTGTGCTTTATAATTGCTTGATTTCTTATAAAGTTATTAGCTTCTATTTGCTTAATTCTAAATTTTAAGTAATTATTTTTTTTTCAGTGAGCTTTTGGACCTCCTTTCCATTTGGTCAGTTTTGGTTTTTAAAGCATTCTTCTCCTCACTGGCTTTTTGGGTCTCTTTTGCCATTTGAGTTAGTTTATTTTTTAAGACATTATTTTCTTCAGTATTTTTAGTGTCTTCTTTAGAAAGTTGCTGACTCATTTTTCATTATTTTATTGAATCACTCTCATTTTTCTTCCCAATTTTCCCTCTACTTCTCTTACTTGATTTTTACAATTCTTTCTTGAACTCTTTCATGTTCTGAGACCAATTCATATTTTTCTTGGAGGCTTTTGATGTAGGAATTTTGACTTTGTTGTCTTCTTCTGGTTGTATGTTTTCATCTTCTTTGTCACCAAAGTTAGATTCTATAGTGTGAGTTTATTTACACTGGTTGCTCATTTTCCAGCCAAATATTTGACTTTCAAACTCTTTGTTAAGGCAGGACTCTGCTTCCAGTGTGTGTGTGTGTGTGTGTGTGTGTGTGTGTGTGTGTGTGTGTGTGGTGGGGGGGGTTGTCCTGTACTAAACTTTAGCAGTTTTGTGCAATTGTTTTCAGAGATGTTTATAGGGGCCTGTAAATTTTCAGTTCTTCCAATGTGTTATGACCAGAGGATAGGTCTTTACTCCTTTCCTAGCCTGTGCTCTCATCTGTGAGTGACCACAAGCACTCTTTCATGTCTCGGAACTGTGAGGAGGATTGCCTCTCCACTTCACCACAAACTTCACCACATAAGCACTCCTCCTCACCCCAGGACCACCACCCAGGACTACAACCCAGATTAAAGCACAAGCAAACCATGAGATTCCTGCCTTAGTGACAGCAAAGAGATACCTGCAATCACCCTCTCATCAGCTGCTCAATCCCCACACCTTCTGTGGGCTAGGAGCTTCCATGAGCAGCAGCTATACCTCCTGCTGCCCCTGCCACTGCTGTTACCTCCACCACCTCAGGGCTGAGGCCAGACCACACTCTTCTTTCTCTCAAGCCCAACAGAATTTTTCTCAATGACTTTCTATGCTGTCTTCACCATTTGTGGAACAAAAAAGTCTGGAAACTGCAACAGCTGCTTTGATTCAATCCCCTGAGGCTAACTCCAGCCTTGTATATGCTGGTGCAGCCCATGGCTGGACTGTGCTCAGCTCCCAATCCAGTATGATAGACCCCTCCTGTCAACCTTCCAGGCTGTCTTGGCTTAGGAATTTGCTTCACTCCATCATTTTCTGGGTTCTGCAGCTCTAGAATTTGTTTAGAGTTACTTTTTACAGGTATTTGGAAGGGTTTGGGGAAACTCTCAGGGAAGTCTCTGATTTAACTCTGCCATCTTGGCACTGTCAGAATTTCTATTAAAAAACAATAGAATCCATTGTCTGATTTTTCCATGATGTGAGTAGTCTACATTTTTTATCCTATTGTAAATATATATTTCTTGTTTCTTTCTTTGGGTGACTGAAGTATTTCTTACATTTCATTTTTCTTCCAAGCTTCTTCCTTAAGTACTTAGAATAAAGTTTTCAAAATCAAGCACTTAATGGATATTACTTATGAGGAAAGCCTTGCTGTCACCTTTCCCTTTGTCTCATTATAAATTATACTTATATATCTTCACAGTGATGCCAGATTAATGATATATTATAGTAGCATGTAATCAGCATGGTATTTCCTGGATAATATATTACTCCAAGTCATCAACACAGTAGCATTACAGCCATATTACACTGACAATGGTTTTAACTAGCACATCATCAATGCTACTGCCCATCACTCCAGTGACGGAGCATGTTAATACATCTTCTGCTGCCACTTTAATATTGGATATTAATGTAATGCAACCATGAGGTAACTGAAATAATGGACTTTTCTTTCTTCTATTACTCATTGTCAATGAAGATAGAATACATTGTGTGACAAGATTCAGCTACAGGATTCTAATGATATTTGATCTATTTTAGAATAATCCATAGGCTCTGAAGACTATAATGAGGATGGAAGTGTTTTAATTTTTTTTTCTTGGTGCCTTTCAGTTCCATTTGTGGTTTGTAAAAATCTGTTTTCTTGGTTCCAAAGGAAAGTCCTTATTTTTTTCCTTAAGTATTTTTAACAAAGATTTATAAGCCTTCTTAAATAAAAATGTTCATACGTACATAATATTTTAATGTTCCTGAAAAGTTTTACTTAACAACAACCTTGTAAAAGAGATTATGAAAATATTTTCACTTTATAGAGAGAAAATTCATATTTAGAAAGGAATATTTAGGTAGGCTAAATTGTGAAGTAATTGATCTTTTGTGTCTTCCTCCTCTTTTGACAACTTTTTCTGTGTCTTTCTGTACCTCTCTCTGTCTGTCTCTTTCTCTATTTCCACCTTGGATACCCCTGAACTCTTCTAATCACTGATTTTCTTTTTGTTGCTGATTCATCTATATGATCACACTTTGCTAACCTAAAGGTAAAAACTTTCACCATTTCCTCTTTTTGGGCTCTCAGAAAAGTCTATCTCTCCTGAATCCTAGTTTTTCAGAAAAATAACTGATCTCACAAGCAAATTTCTGCCACCAAATGAACATTTAATAGAAACTATCTTGAGACAATACTCAATCTCCAAAGAGCAAATTATGGTGAAAATCTGAAACATTGAGGTGACTGTTTTGGAGATAGCTGGGATTCAAGTAACACATTTTATCAGACTAAAGAGGATTTTTAAGAATCCTAAACCTCTCCTCAAGTTCTGCAATTTTTATAGTGTGTTGTTTTTTTTTTTACTGTTCATTTCATGTTTTTTTTTTATTTTTTATTTGTTTGTTTGTTTGTTTATTCATTCATTCATTCATTTAATTTCCAGATGCTTTATTAACTTCTGGTTTACATCATTCATTTCCATCAGATTTTGAGTCACATTTTTTCCCCATTTTATCCCTACCCACTACCCCAGAATAGCAGTCCCACTGGATATCCCCTCATGCCATATGCTCTCTAACATATCTTCTCCCATACCCCCTTTGACTTTTTCAGTAGGGCAAGGATAATCTCTTGCCCCAATGCCTGTATATATTATTTCCCAATTATATATAAAATGGTGTTAATAGTGGTATTTATATATTTTTAAACATTTGGAGACTAAAACCTCCTACTCACAGGAGCCTGGGCATGGCTCCCAGAGTGCTGCACTGGCGGCTCCCTGCCAGGCTGCTGGGCTGTCCTCAGATGGAGGTTAGCTTCTCTGTGTCATTTTGTGGGTTATTCAGCTCCAGAGTGTTTTCAGAGTCCCATTTATACACACACACACACACACACACACACACACACACACACACACACACACATATATATATAGGAAGTGCTATGTGCTAGAGAGCTATGGAAGAGCTGTTTCTACTCCACCATCTTGACTCCACCCCACTCTTGCTTTAATTTAGCCTAAGGTGGAGTTTACTCCCTTTTTTTGGGTCTTATTCCCAGTGATGATAAGTTTGTTTTATTCTATTTCTAATATTTCATAACAAATACTCTCTACATGGTAATTACATGATAATTATACCACTGTGACATTCAAAATGAATAACTTATATATCCAAGTTTATTACAGCAAATGGTGTAAGTGGCTACATCCTAAGACAAAAGATAAAGTGTCTAGAATGTGGCTATCTGAGGTGTTACTCTTGGATCTGTGGTGAGTTAACAATTTTAGAACAATGGTGAGTTCTCCTGTAGACATAGGGTAAAGAATACCATTGGAAGGTCAATTGTTTTGCTCATTAACAAGTGGGAAATCCTCATTTTTTATGTACCAAGACCCTACATTTATTAAAACCCCACATTTTATGAGGTCCTTTTCCCCAAATGTAGCACAGGGGCATTATTGTGTGGCTCAAAGAGAAACAGAATAGATATCAACAGCTTCTTCTCCACTAACTGTCCTCTAAAGGTGATTTTGATTCCTGCTAAGTGGAAGAGCAGGAAATTAGGGCCAGAAGCCACTATGTTCTCAGAAAGAAGGGGCACAAGGCTAAAAGTCTATCAGCTTACTTAAATTATTATTAGTCTAGGAGATATGATCAGAATCAATCTTAGTTTTGATTGCTATTTCTCATTATAGGAAGGATTGGAAACTCCATATCTAAGGCTTGACCCCTTTGTAGCAAATACTATTTTCACAATGGACACACATAACCAAGAACAAAGAAATCATTTTTCCAAATTGTAGCAAAATAGAAATCAGAGAAGGCATTCATAGGAAGATAAATAAATAGAAACTATATAGATAGAGATGTCGAGCTTTATCTGTATCTCTCTACATTACTATGTATAACTATCTAGCCATCTATATAGATATATCTATGTACATATCTATAGATATGACTCTACTCAGAGATATCAATCTATCTATCTATCTATCTATCTATCTATCTATCTATCTATCTATCTATATCAGACAATAGAGAGTGAAGGAACTCTTTTATTGGGAGTGAGATAACAGCTTAATGAAGAGAGTACTAGATCTTACCCAAAGTGAATAGGGCATAATGGAGACCACTCTCCTCTCTCATGACTTCCCAGAGTCTTTTTATTCCAGTAAACTGAAGCAGAGTAGGGCTCTTCCACCTTCTTTCTCAAAGCTGGAAGCGTGAAGCACCTAAAGTGACTTTAAGCTAGAAATGTTTCCAAGAAAACTAAAGAAAAAAGGAGCTCTCTTATTCTTATCAACTCTGCCACAGCCGTCACCCAGGGCAGGGTATTAATTTCAACCAATTAGAAACAGTTACATATCAATGGACTTTGGACAAGTATTACATTCAAATAGTTAATATATTACTGTGTGCTTTTTGACTCTGTGCTTCAAGGTATTATTCGCACTAATTGGCCACAATACATTTATAAAAATATAATACCTTTTAATGTAGTGAGTTGTATATTACTAGAGGTATTGAATTAGTTTAGAGGAATATTAATTAATTAATATATTTATTTATTTAGTTATTTTAGGGCACTCCTTATTTCCAATACATTTTGAGTTACAATTTTTCCCCATTTATCCCTTCCCCCTACCCCAAAATAGCAGTCCCACAGGATAACCCCTCATCCCATTTACCCTCTGCCATATTTCCTTCCATACCCCCTTCAAATTTTTCAATAGGGCAAGGTGAATCTCTGTGCCCCAATGTCTGTATGTCTTATTTCCTACTTATATGTAAAATACAATTAATAATAGTATTTATATATTTTGAAACATTTGATTTTAAATATTTGAATACCAGATTCATTCCCTTCCTCCCTTGTCACCCACACTTACTGGGAAGATAAGCAATTCAGTATGTTGTACATGTGTATCTATGAAAAACATTACCATAGTGGATATATTGTAAAAGACTGACTATATTCCCCTCCCTCCTATCCCACCTCCCACTTGGTCTATTCCCTACTTGGATCCTGTTCCTTTTCAAAAGGGTGCTTCTAACTTCCCTCCCCCCTTCCCTCCTGCCCTCTCTTCCATAATCACCCCTCTCAAGCCCTTCTCCTGTAGCGTGAGATATCCTATTTAGTATGTATGTCATTCTCTCCCTGATCCAGATTCAATGAGAATACGGTTTTGTCTTTTTGCCTTCCTGTTCTTCCCCTCCCTTGTAACAATTGTCCCTTGCTTCTTCTATATGAGATAGTTTACCCCATTCTGTCTCTCCCCATCTCCTCTCATCATATTCCTCTCTCACCCCTCAATTTCACCTTTTAAGTATCATCCCTTCCTATTAAAATAGACCTGTACCCTCTATCTATGTATACCTGTAAACATATATACACACATTCACTATGAATTCATGTGCTCATATATCTTTCTTCAACTATTTTCATATTGAGAAAAGTTTCATCAGTTACAGTTAACATTTTTCCATGTAGGAATGTAAACAGTGCAACTTTGATAAGTTCATTATAATTTCTTTTTCCTATTTACTTTCTCAAGCATCTCTTCCTTCTTGTATCTGAATGCCTTTTATGTTCAACTCTGTTGTTTTCCTCAAGAATGCTTGAAAGTGGGGTGGCTATGTGGCACAGTGCGTAGAGTGTAGGCCTGGGAGTCAGAAGGTCCTGAGTTTCGATCTGGCCTCAGACACTTAATGCACACAGAAATAAAAACCTAGCCATGTGACCATCGTCAAGTTACTTAACCCCAATTGCCCTCCAAAAGGCAAAAAAAAAAACAAACAAAAAAAAGAATGCTTGAAAGTCCTCTACTCTACTGAATGACCATATTTTCCCCTGAAACATGATACTCAATTTTGTTGTGTAGGTGATTCTTGGTTTTAATCCCAGCTTGTTTGCCCTCTGGAATATCATATTTCAAGCCCTTCTATCCCTCAATGTAGAAGCTGCAAGATCCTGCGCTATCCTGATTGCATTTCACAGTATTCAAATTGGTTCTTCCTGGCTTCTTGTAATATTTTCTCCTTGATCTGGGAATTTTAGAACCTGATAATAATAGTATTAGGAGTTTTCTTTTTGGGATCTTTTTCAGGAGGTGATTGGTGGATTCTTTCAACCTCTGTTTTGCCATCTGGTTCTAAAACATCAGGGCAATTTTCCTTGAGAATTTCTTGAAGGATGATTTCTAGGTTCTTTCTTTGATCATGGTTTTCAGGTAGTCCAATAATTTTTAAATTATCTCTCCTGGATCTGTTTTCCAGGTCAGTGGTTTTTCCAATGAGATATTCCACACTGCCTTCTTTTCTTTCATTTGTTTGCATCTGCTTAGCAGCATCTTGATTTCTCATAAAGTTACTAGCTTCCATTTGTTCCAGTCTAATTCTGAAGGAATGATTCTCATTAGTGAGCTTTTGAGATTCTTTTTTCTATCAGGCAAATTTGGCTTTTTAAGGCATTCTTCTCCTCATTGCTTTTTTGAGCCTCTCTTGCCATTTGAGTTAGTCTATTTTTAAGGTGTTATTATCCTCAGTATGGCAGCTGACTCTCATTTCATACTTTTCTTGCATCTTTCTCATTTCTCTTCCCAATTTTTCTTCCACTTCTCTTATTTGGTGTTTAAAATCTTTCTTAATGTCCTTTATGGCCTGCAACCCACTTGTATTTTCATTGGACATTTTTGGTGCAGGAGGTCTGACCTCTCAGTCCTCTTCCTATTCCATGCTTTGATCCTCTTTCCTTCCCTAATAGGAGTCTAATATTACATTTTCTGTTTATTTTGTTTCCTTTGCCTAGGCATGTTGCCACTCAATTACTTGACTTTTGGGCTTGTTGCCACAGTAGGACTCTGCCACCAGCCAGGGGAGCTTCCATCCCAAACACTGGGGCTTTCTCAGCTGCTAAAGTTATTAGTTAGGTGCCTTGTCTGAAGCTTCCACATTCTCTGGTAAGCTCGTCACACACTCCAAGACCTCCACCCCAGACTGCAATCCTGATCCAAGAATGTTAAAGCAAAAGCAATTACCACCGCCCCCTGCCCCAGACTGGTTGTGGGTCCCCTTACAATTAGGAGGCAAGGAGCTGAAGCTGCAATATGGTAGGCTGCACTGTGGCTAATCAGCCACTTCTTGCCCCCAGGGAAAGAGGCCAATGTGCTCTCCCCAACAGTCCCAAAGTACATATTGCAGTAACCTCTCACTTTGTCCTTGGCATCTATGTGTTGATAATTCTGGAAACACCACAGCTGATGGTCTTCTGGAGTCCCTCCAGCCGGCTGCTAGTGCAGCCACCCTGGGGCTAAAACTTCTGACTCATGGGGGCCTGGGCTCAGCTCCCAGAGTGCTGTGCTTGCTGCTCCCTGCATTGCTGCAGGGCTTTCCTTAATGGGAGCTTAGCTTCTCTGTGTCTTTTTGTGGGTTCCACTCCAGAGTTTGTTCAGTCTTACATAAATTTGGAAGTGATGTAAGGTGGAGTGGTGCAGAAGTGCTTTTTCTACCCCGCCATTTTGACTCTGCCCCTAGATGAATATTTATTATAAAATGGAATACAAAGTGAACTTGAAAACAAGAGGACTAATATCTATACCTGGTTCTGCCTAAAATTTCTTAATACACTATACTGAATTCACAGATATTCTTTTTGAACAATGGAAAAGTAGAGAGATAATAAGGTTCAGAGGTAGAAAAACCTAGTCTCAAATCTAGCTTCCAACACTTACTAGCTATGTGATCCCTGGGCAAATTACTTAATCTCTCTATAGCTCAATTTTTACAGTTTCATCTAAAAAATAAGCAGATTGAAATTGATTGCCCCTAAGGTCACTTCTTGCTGAAAAGGTATGATATGAATACATTTGATTAGTCTGTGAGTATCCTGGCCTTCATAAACATTCAAACGTACAGGTATAAGGGAATCTCTTTTATCTCAGAGGAAGTAGCCTGTATTTGAAGAGGTCCAGCAATTAATCTGGAAATTATCTTCTCTCTCAGTTATGGTTACCTTAATGAATATATGCACAAGTAATGGCAAAATCTGTGCAATGCTTACAACAGTACTAGGTAGATAATATGTATTTTAATAAATGCATGTTGGCCTGAAAATACTCTCATAAAAGTCACAAAGGAAAGAAAAAGAGCCTCAAATGTTTACCAGTCAAACTAAGAGATTACAAGTTACTACGATACACTTTAAGGAACATTCTCCCAGAAGAAATGATAATGATATACCATACTTGTTTCTTCTACTGAGGAAGAGAATATACAAAAAAGGCCTCCCTGACCACTTCAGTACATGATAAACAATAAATTTATCTGATTCCATGTAGGCAATCCCCAATATTC
This sequence comes from Gymnobelideus leadbeateri, assembly GCA_011680675.1. Lineage (NCBI taxonomy): Eukaryota > Metazoa > Chordata > Mammalia > Diprotodontia > Petauridae > Gymnobelideus > Gymnobelideus leadbeateri. The sequence goes on along the minus strand of WOXC01007358.1, from coordinate 43,518 downwards.
CTGGGCTCAAAAAATAGGTACTCAAAATCAAGACTAGATCTGGATTTATATGTAATATACATACATACACATATAATATATATATATATTTATACAATGTATTTATACATATAGTATGTATGTGTATATATGTATGTATACATGTATATGTCAGTGGATGGGGGGGGGGCAACTATGTTTTACAGTGACTAGAACAATGGACCTAGAGTCAGGAAGATCTGAGTTCAAATTTGATCTCAGACAATACCTACCTATATGAGCCTTGGCTGGTCACTTAACCTCAGTTTCCTTCATTTTCCTCATCTTTAAGATGGAAATAATAACAACAACTACTTCACAGGGTTATTGTGATGATCAAATGAGATGATTGTGAAGCACTTAGCAGAGCGCTTGGAACCTAGTAAGCATGATTTAAATATTCGGTTATTGTTCACTAATTCAGTCCTGTATAGCTCTTCCTGACCCCATAGACTAGAGCAAAACAGGCCAAATGTTAGCTATTACTATCATCATTATTAGTTTATCCAAATGGGGATGAAGACTTTTCTGCTCTGAGAGTAGGAAAAGAAGATATGGCTTGGCTTTGGTAACTGGGGCTTGGAAGACAGGTTCATTTCTGTTCTTTATGTGATCAACTGTTTCTTAGCAGAATGTTTCTTGCAGATGATTTAACTCAGATATATATTAAGTAGAACCAAAAATGAAATAAGTTCAAATATTCATAGATTTATTTTATAAAGGTAAAAACTGAATCATCTTGAGATTGTTAGAGAGAAACCAAGATTGCAACTGGTTTAATTATCAAGTATAGTATTCTCACAATCATTTCATTCTCAAGTCATAAAAGCATTTGTCAAGATTTTTCATTCTATTATAATAAGATTGAAAACTGACTATTTTTATGAGATTTGTAGTTCATGACAAGTATTTCCTTGAAGCTCTGAAAGTGATTTAGACTGGTATTTTCAAACTCAATAGAAATCAACTGTCACATATTGACTTATAAAACCATATATTAATATTAAATATGTTCTATTGCATTTTTAACTTATTTTGTTAACTATTTTCCATTAACATTTTAATCTGGTTCAGAAATGGTGGCCATATTTTCAGATAAATATTTGGAATATTTTTTCTTCTGTACTGAATTCCACATTTTATAAAGAGATTACCTGGAAGAAATCACTGAGTTAATGCCGCATGAGGAAGGAATTGGGAAATGTTAGAATTGAGAATAAAAGATGTTGAAATAGGAAGAATGTGGCTTCTGTATTCAAAGGGTTCATTCTATGGAAAATGTTCTATAATTTGTTGCTGGCCTCAGGCCAAGCTCAGAGTAATACCTGCAATTTATAGAGATTCAATTTACATTTGATATAAGGAACAACTTCTGACCAATTAGAACAGGCTCAGAAGGTAGTAGGTTATCCATTATTTGAAATCTCCAAACAAAGGTACCTTACAACTCTGAAATTCAGTGATTCTGTCTGCAAACCAAAGACTCAGTGGTTGGATTTTTTGCAGGCTATCCTTATCTAGGTAGAGTTGGGAAATATGGCTTCTGTGGTCCCTCACCACTACATTCATGATTTATTGAACTTTCTCAAGCAGGAAATTGGTATGGTTTTACCTGAGCTTTAGGAATATGATTTTGCATAACAGTGGAGAAACAAATTGGAAGGTTATTACATTATGCTAAGGGACAAATGATGAGATCTTCAACTAGATTGTGTGAGAGAGAAGTTAGATATGATATGTGGAGGTACAAACATCAAAATTGGATATTGAAGAGTAATGAATACTAACATTTTCAGACTTCATATTTTGAACTGAAAAAAAAATAATGAAAAATACTCCAGGACTATAAAGAAATGAAACTAGTAAACAAAAATTAATAGCATAGAGAAACTGGTTAGATGGCATCTAGACTCCTTTTTTTTACAGAGGAAATGCTATTTTCTTTAAAATAAAAGAAGAGTGATAAAATGACATCATATTTGGGCTATATTTGGGGCAGTTTTCTAGTGGCAGGGATACTGTTGGCAATATGGAATGTAATTATCATTGCCCCCCTGGAAAGTACTAAATGTAGCTACTAGCACATTCAATAAAAGAAATAATAAGGCAAAAGCCTATGTTTGTAAATGGCCTAACGTGTACTTTTGTCAGAGAATTGACAATTTTTTGCAAGACATAAGAAAATATGACTTCAAAGTAATAGATAGAAATTGCTGTTGTTTTTTTAGATGTTTCAGTCAAAAACCATAGAAATGTTTATGAGAGAAGAAAATAATAGGCAGAATTAGCCACAAGAATCTTATATTGCACAGAAAGAAGTTCATGTGAAATATACTTAACTGTGGAAAGGCATTTTTTTGTTCCTATTTCAAATCAAAAGTGCCAAGTTGATGTTAATTTATAAATTCTAATAACAGTCCCTCAGAGGTCTGAGAATGTAATGAGCTTGCCATCCTTTTCATTTATTAAGGATGCTTCCCTAGGTTAGACTGATTAATAAAAGTATGTCCTCAATAAATGGAATCTGACACAAAGTGACTGCCTTATTCTTTATGGGCAACCTTTGGTAAAGGTCCATTTTTAAACTTTTCATGGTCTTGCCTATTGCCACTTAAAGTCAATCTGTAGTAGCTGCTTCACTTAATGAAATAATGGGGGTTAATTTGCCAGAAAGCAATTAAAATAATTCACTAAACTTGAAAATGCATATAGTCCTTGTACGGTAACAGGAATATATCTTGTAGATGGTGAGTTTTGAACATCATTTCAATTATCTTTTTAGATTTATGTAGCCTGAATGTTCAAAATGTGAATGGGACTCTCCACAGAACTTTTGAAATTAACTATTTTTCTAAGGTGCTCTTAAGGTGTATATTTTTTTCATTTTTCTAACAATTTGTTTTCATTAAAAGTATCATCACTACTTTCTGATTATAATGGTACTATGTCAACTTTGATTATATTTGTTAATTGAATAGCAATGATAGCTAATTCTACCTTATAAATATCCTACATGTAATTCAGGTCCATGACCATTTATTAAGCACCTACTATTCATAAGAGAACTGTGCAAGGCACTGGGGATAAATGGAAGTCTGTTTCATTATTTATCATAAATTTAAAAACAAATATTCCTCTATGTAAATGTGTATTTAAGTTCAATGATATTGTGTATGTTCATAATATATTTCTTATGCACTCTTGTAGTTATCCAATGTCAATATCCATTTTTATAGCTATATTCTTATATAAATTTTAAGTATTTAGTAGCTTAAGCCTTAAGTAAGACTTTTGAGATGCCCAGAATGAAGAAATGAAGAAATATAATTCAAGTATACTCTGTTTCCTTTAATTTGAATGATATTTATGGAGAAACATACTGAAGGAAGGGACAGAAGAAAATAGAGAACAGAGATGGGGAAAAAGAGAAGAGAAAAGAGAGGGAAAGAGAGAACTACAGAAGTTGAAAAAAGAAACTAAGGGAAAAGAGGGGAGAGGAAGGTAGGGAAAAAAAACAGCCATGTGTCATGAAAAACATAATTTTGCAAGGTATAAGTTTGCAAGTTTCAGAGTATCATGTTTTAATAAGACTTGCAGACTTATCATTTCAGCAACTCAGTCAAGAGACTCAGGTTCTAGTATTGATTCTAATATCATGTAATTAATTATCTGCACAAGCTTGAGTAAGTTAAATGACCTAAGTCTTGCTTTTCTCGTTTTTTAAAGTGAGTGAAGGGATGATTCTTGATAGATCTAAATTTCTCTTCTATTTCTTAAAAGAACTCAATACACACTTTTGAAGTTTAAGTAGATTGGATTACATAGCCCTATGCAGCTAGCCTTATGAAATAATAATGATGCATAATTCCAAAAAATAAGAAAAAGATAATGTTGATTTTGAAGAAAAATAAATTTTAAAAAGCTATAAACTCCCTTTGGTCAAGCCTATAGTTTTGAATTAAGAATAATTTAAGAGATTTAGGGTAAGTACCTATGTTTATGGATGGAAAAGAATAGGTCAGTCCCTAGTTCTATCTCCCTTCTTAACCTTTAGGAAAGATAAGGGAAAGAGAAGTTGTGAGAAGACCTAAAAAGCAAGGCAATAATAATAACAAACGTAACCAGCATTTATTTACCTGAAACAAGAGACTCAAGTACAGAGTTATAGACAGTAAATGGCTGAGACCTTGATAGCACTTTTAGCTCTAGCAATAGGCTAAGGAGAGATTGGGGATTCAGTCTTTCTCCCTCCTTTTTGCTCTCGCTCAGAAGATACATAAATATTCCCATGGATTATTTATTTATTCATTTTAATTTGACATCCTCTTTATCCATCTCCAGAATTTCTAAAGGAGAACCTAGTATTATAAGAGTGCTCTTTCCTTTTGAAGTTTATTTCCCAAGTTCCTGTATGTAATAAATTTGGTATCTAAGATAAACTTGAGATATTTTTTATATTTTATTTAACACTCATGTATATAGATGAAAGGAAGATAAAGAAATCATTCCATGTTTTTTTTTTTTTTTTTGGAGGGCAATTGGGGTTAAGTAACTTGCCCAAGGTCACACGGCTAGGTTTTTCTTTGTGTGTTCATTAAGTGTCTGAGGCGGGATCCAAACTCAGGACCTTCTGACTCCAGGACCAATGCTCTACTCACTGCACCACCTAGCTGCCCCTGCATTCCATGTTTTAAAGAAGAGATATTTGGTTCTGGATAAAAGCGTTGCACATGAGAGTGAGTGGGAATTATTAGGGCAAAGTGGGGATACTGATATTAGACTTTTACAAGTCTGGCAAAACACAGATATTCCTCATTTAAATAAAAATAATAATAATCACCAACCATGTGGTCCTGCCTGGGAGGCAGAAATCAGAACTTGAAGAGAAAGCCACATCTCTGTGAAGGAAGAAAGAGTGAATTATTAGGAGGGAAGCTCCACCCACATGCACGAGTAGGTGAGCTAGTTCCCTTGGAAAGATTAGTTAACTCCTCTGGCCTAGGGGACAATCATTTTGGGATAGAATAATTCTTTTATTTTTCAATCAGGTTATAGATTATTTTGTGCATTTATAACAAAATCTTGAGCTAGGATGGCTGAATCTTGAGTAACACTGGGAAACAAGATGATTTAAACTCTAAACAGGGAGAAAGCCAAAAGCACCTGGAAGAGTGGCATTGCCTACAACTTCCAGTCAGGTCAGTATTCCCTTCACCCAAGGAAGTACCTTTGGGGAAATGTACTGTGTCAATTGCCTATTCTGATGCTATAGCCCTGCCACCTTAGCTGCCATAGCGATTGAAGACCTGGAAAAACAAATCTTGCAACCATAGGTCCTTCATGCTATCAAATGGTTAAATTTCATTAATGAAGATGCTATTATGAATGAAAATTAAAGAAGATACATGATCTTTTACCACACTATATACCGTTAGGATACCTGGATATTTTCACCTAACTTGTAGGGGAAATTTCCTAAATGTATTTTCTCTCCCTAACTGAATTTGAGAGCTCCTGAAGAATAAGGACTATCTAGCTTCTCTATTTATATCCTTAATACTCAACACAGTGCTTTGCATATTTATACATTTAATAATTCTATTTCATGTCATCTCCCCTTCTGATATGTTTTTCACACTAGTATATAATCACAGGTGCATTTCACTTTTTTTCTTCCTTTGATATTTATTTTGGCAACATTTCTATTTCAACTTAATCACTTTAAATATTTTTTAAATATTTTGAATGTTATAAGAAAGATGGGATTCTTTGGTGGTGGTGAGAGTGGTATCTGTGATCTCATCATGGTAGAGAAGACCTAGAAAGAATCTTTTTCTCCTTGAATAGGATTTTCTCTGAAATTTAGAGAATTGCCTAAGAGAACTAAGAGGCTAATGGAGTAAGTATGGTCGAAGATAAAACTTGAACTCAGGTCTTCCAGACTCTACATTCTATAAACTAAACCACTTTGCCCCTTAAGAGACAGATACTCCAAATAATATATCCTATCTGCATTCACCAAAAATAAATAGATGAACAATGTACCTTAATTTTTAGGATTTCATTGTTGTGTTAGACTTGCATGGGTTTTGTGTGTGTGTGTGTGTGTGTGTGTGTGTGTTTAAGAGTATAAGCATTTAATTATTTTATTGCTACTTTGATTTCTTGATTATCTCAAGGTAAACCAAAAACTGAATTTTTTTAATTTTTATTTTTTTTTAAACAAATACTTTATTAACTTCTGTTTTACATCATTCATTTCTGCCAGATTTTGAGTTACAATCATTTTCCCCCCATTATTCCCCTACCCAACCTCCCAGAATAGCAGTCCCACAAGATATCACTTCCTCCAATCTGCTCTCTCCCATACCTTCTCCCATACACCCATCGACTTTTCCATTAGAGGAAGATGAATCTTTGTGTCCCAATGCCTGCACATCTTATCTCCCAATTATAGGCAAAAGAATATTAATAATAGTATTTATATATATATTTGAAACATTTAATGTTACGACCTTGAATTTCAGATCCATTTCCTTCCTCCCTTGTCACCCATTCCTTCTTGGGATATAAGTAATTCAGTATATGTTGTACATGTCTAGCTATGCAAAACATTATCATAGTAGATATATTGTACAAGGCTGCTTATAATTCCCTCCCACTCATCCCACCCCCCACCTGGTCCATTCCCTACATGATCCTGTCCCTCTTCTATAGTGGGTACTTCCAACCTCCCCTCTCACCCCAAGGATGTCCTCCCATCCATCATCCCTCCTCTCATCCCCCTTCCCCCTATCCTGCTGCAGGTTGAGATATCCCATTTAGTATGTATGTCATTTTCTCCCTGAACCAAATTCAATGTGAATGTGGTTTTGCCTTTTTAGCCTTCCTTATTCTCCCCCTCCTTTGCACCCACTTCCCCTACATGAGATAGTTTACCCTACCATGTCTCTCCCCATCTCCTCTTGCCACTTTCCTCTCTCACCTCATAATTTCATCCCTTGAGTACTCTCCCTTCCCAACAAAATCAACCTATGCCCTCTATCCATATATAACTGTAACCATATACACACACATTCACATATGTATTCATATGACCACACCCCCTTCTTCCATTATTTTCATAGTGAGAAAGATATCATCAGTCACAGATATTGCTTTTCCATATAGGAATGTAAATAGTTCAACTTTGATAAGTTCCTTTTGATTTCTTTTCCCTGATTACCTTCTCAGGCATCTCTTACTTCTTGCGTCTGGATGTCAAATTTTCTATTCAACTCTGGTTTTTTCCTCAAGAATGCTTGAAAGTCCTCTATTCCACTGAATGACCATATTTTCCCCTGAAACAAAATACTCAGTTTTGCTGGGTAGGTGACCCTTGGGTTCATTCCCAGTTCTTTTGCCCTCTGGAATATCATATTCCATGCCCTTCGATCCCTCAGTGTAGAAGCTGCCAGGTCCTGGGCTATTCTGATTGTGTTTCCACAATATTGAAATTGTTTCTTCCTGGCTGCTTGTAGTATTTTCTCCTTGATCTGGGGATTCTGGAACCTGGCTATAATATTCCTGGGAGTTTTCTTTTTGGGATCTTTTTCAGGAGGTGATCTGTGGATTCTTTCAACCTCTATTTTGCCCTCTGGATCTAAAACATCAGGGCAGTTTTCCTTGAGAATTTCTTGAAGGGTGATTTCTAGGTTCTTTCTTTGATCATGGCTTTCAGGTAGTCCAATAATTTTTAAATTGTCTCTCCTGGATCTATTCTCCAGGTCAGTGGTTTTTCCCATGAGATATTTCACATTGCCTTCTAATCTTTCGTTTGTTTGGATCTGCTTAACAGCATCTTGATTTCTCATAAAGTCACTAGCTTCCATTTGCTCCAGTCTAACTCTGAAGGAATGAATCTCCTCAGTGAACTTTTGAGATTCTTTTTCCATCTGGCAAATTCGACTTTTTAAGGCATTCTTCTCCTCATTGCCCTTTTGGGCCTCCTTTGCCATTTGAGCTAGTCTATTTTTTAAGGTGTTGTTTTCCTCAGTCAGGCTGTTGACCCTCATTTCATACTTTTCCTGCATCCTTCTCATTTCTCTTTCTAATTTTTCCTCCACTTCTCTTATTTGATTTTTAAAGTCCTTCTTAAGGTCCTCTATGGCCTGCAACCCACTCATGTTTTCCCCTGGGGCTTTTGGAGCAGGACTTCTGACCTCACAGTCCTTTTCCCGCTCTATGCCCCCAAAATAGGAGTCTAGGGTTGCATTTTTCTGTTTCCTTTGCCTTGGCATGTTGCCACTTAATTGCTTGACTTTTGGGCTTGTTGCCACACTATGGCTTTAAGGCCAGCTAGAGGAATTTTCGTCCCGAACGTGTGGGGGGCAACTTCCGTTTCTGGCAAGCTGTAAACCCACCCACAACTTCCACCCTAGATCACAATCCAGATCCAGGGAGGTTAAAGCAAGAGCGATTACCCCCCAAGACTGATCGCTGGATCTCCCCACGATTTGTAGGCTGGGAGCCGGAAATGCCTCTGAAAACTACAAAATGGCGTGTCTCCTCAGCGGCTTCTAGCCCCCAGGGGAGGGAGCTGACGCATTCCCCAAATACAGGTCCCAAAGTCCATAGGACACTAACCTCTTACTTTGTCCTAGGCAAGTCTATGTTGATAATTCTGGCGTCTCCACAGTTCCTGGTGTTCTGGGGTTCCTCCAGCCGGCTGCTGGCCCTGCCGCCCTGGGGCTAAAACCTCGGCTCACGTGGACCTGGGCTCGGCTCGGTTCCAGCGCTCTGCGCGCTGCCGGCTCCCAGACCACTGCGCTGGTCCTTCCTGCAGGGTGCTGGGCTGTCCTCAGCGGGAGGTTAGCTTCTCTGTGTCGTTCTGTGGGTGCTGGGGCTCCAGAAGATTTTCAGAGTCCTTTTTTACATAGTTTGTGGAGAATCTGGGGGCAGAGAGGCTTGGACGAGCTGTTTCTACTCCGCCATCTTGGCTCCGCCCCCCGACAAGCAAAACTGAATTTTTTTAATGCTAATTCCCACAAGTCACTCTGCAAACCTTCATGTTTTTCCTTTAAGTATGAGTTGCAAATTCCATTCCTGTTCTTTTTGTCATTATTTCTCTGTCAGATAAAAACAGAGATGAAACACAGTTCATATTATTCACATTTAGCATAATAGAGAGAATATGATTTTGACCCTTTGAAATACAGACAACAAAGTTATGTTGTGAAAAAATGATGCCAAATATTTTTTTAAACCACTTTAACTGCAGCATATGAATTTAAATAAATCATTCAACTAAGAAATAACAACAAAAGAACTACCTAGGGACAGGATAAAATAACGTTGTTGACAAATTTTTAAAATACATTTTACATGAATTATTATTATAAAACTAATTATTAGCATTTGCAAAATCCATCAGGACAATAACTACAGCTTACTCACTAACATCAAAAGCTGAAAACAAAGAGATAGAGACATTCTGCAGGGGAATTGATAAGATCTTCTAAATAAAATCAACACAAATTTTGATGCTTTTTGATTTTTCAAACAAAGTGTGAAAAGGAGGAGAATTTTTTTTACACACACATATACATATGTATTCATATGACCACACAACCTTCTTCCATTATTTTCATAGTGAGAAAGATATCATCAGTCACAGTTATTGCTTTTCCATATAGGAATGTAAATAGTTCAACTTTGATAAGTTCCTTTTGATTTCTTTTCCCCGATTACCTTCTCAGGCATCTTTTCCTTCTTGTGTCTGGATGTCAAATTTTCTATTCAATTCTGTTTTTTTCCTCCAGAATGTTTGAAAGTCTTCTATTCCACTGAATGACCATATTTTCCCCTGAAACAAAATACTCAGTTTTGCTGGGTAGGTGACCCTTGGGTTCATTCCCAGGATTCTGGAACCTGGCTATAATATTCCTGGGAGTTTTCTTTTTGGGATCTTTTTCAGGAGGTGATCGGTGGATTCTTTCAACCTCTATTTTGCCCTCTGGATCTAAAACATCAGGGCAATTTTCCTTGAGAATTTCTTGAAGGGTGAATTCTAGGTTTTTTCTTTGATCATGGCTTTCAGGTAGTCCAATAATTTTTAAATTGTCTCTCCTGGATCTATTTGCCAGGTCAGTGGTTTTTCCCATGAGATATTTCACATTGCCTTCTAATCTTTTGTTTGTTTGGATCTGCTTAACAGCATCTTGATTTCTCATGAAGTCATTAGCTTCCAGTTGCTCCAGTCTAACTCTGAAGGAATGAAGCTCCTCAGTGAACTTTTGAGATTCTTTTTCCATCTGGCAAATTTGACTTTTTAAGGCATTCTTCTCCTCATTGCCCTTTTGGGCCTCCTTTGCCCTTTGAGTTAGTCTTTTTTTTCTTTTTTTTTAAACAAATGCTTTATTAACTTCTGTTTTACATCACTCATTTCCACCAGATTTTGAGTTACAATCATTTCCCCCCCATTATTCCCCTACCCAACCTCCCAGAATAGCAGTCCCACAAGATATCGCTTCCTCCAATCTGCTCTCTCCGATACATTCTCCCATACCCCCTTTGACTTTTCCATTAGAGGAAGGTGAATTTTTGTGTCCCAATGCCAGCACATCTTATCTCCCTATTACAAGTAAAAGAGTATTAATAATAGTATTTATATATATTTGAAACATTTAATGTTAAGACCTCGACTTTCAGATCCATTTCCTTCTTCCCTTGTCACCCATTCCCTCTGGGGAGATAAGTAATTCAGTATGTGTTGTACATGTCTAGCTATGCAAAACATTATCATAGTAGATATAATGTACAAGGCTGCTTATAATTCCCTCCCACTCATCCCACCCCCCACCTGGTCCATTCCCTACATGATCCTGTCCATCTTCTATAGTGGGTACTTCCAACCTCCCCTACCCCCAATGATGCCCTCCCATCAATCATCCCTCCTCTCATCCTCCTTCCCCCTATCCTGCTGCAGGTTGAGATATCCCATTTAGTTTGTATGTCATTCTCTCCCTGAACCAAATTCAATGTGAATGTGGTTTTGCCTTTTTAGCCTTCCTATTCTCCCCCTCCCTTGCAACCAGTTCACCTTGCTTCTTCTACATGGGTTAGTTTACCCTACCCTGTCTCTCCCCATCTCCTCAAGCCACTTTCCTCTCTCACCTCATAATTTCATCCCTTGAGTATTCTCCCTTCCCAATAAAGTCAACCTATGCCCTCTATCCATAAATAACTGTAACCATATACACACACATTCACATATGTATTCATATGACCACAGTTCATTTTTCCATTATTTTCATAGTGAGAAAGATATCATCAGTCACAGTTACTGCTTTTCCATATAGGAATGTAAATAGTTCAACTTTGTTAAGTTCCTTTTAATTTCTTTTCCCTGATTACCTTGTCAGTCATCTCTTGCTTCTTGAGTCTGGATGTCAAATTTTCTATTCAATTCTGGTTTTTCCTCAAGAATGCTTGAAAGTCCTCTATTCCACTGAATGACCATATTTTCCCCTGAAACAAAACATTCAGTTTTGCTGTGTAGGTGACCCTTGGGTTCATTCCCAATTCTTTTGCCCTCTGGAATATCATATTCCACACCCTTCAATCCCACAGTGTAGAAGCTGCCAGGTCCTGGGCTATTCTGATTGTGTCTCCACAATATTGAAATTGTTTCTTCCTGGATGCTTGGAGTATTTTCTCCTTGATCTGGGGATTCTGGAACCTAGCTATAATATTCCTGGGAGTTTTCTTTTTGGGATCTTTTTCAGGAGGTGATCGGTGGATTCTTTCAACCTCTATTTTGCCCTCTGGATCTAAAACATCAGGGCAGTTTTCCTTGAGAATTTCTTGAAGGGTGATTTCTAGGTTCTTTCTTTGATCATGGCTTTCAGGTAGTCCAATAATTTTTAAATTGTCTCTCCTGGATCTATTCTCCAGGTCAGTGGTTTTTCCCATGAGATATTTCACATTGCCTTCTAATCTTTCATTTGTTTGGATCTGCTTAACAGCATCTTGATTTCTCATAAAGTCATTAGCTTCCATTTGCTCCAGTCTAACTCTGAAGGAATGAATCTCCTCAGTGAACTTTTGAGATTCTTTTTCCATCTGGCAAATTCAACTTTTTAAGGCATTCTTCTCCTCATTGCCCTTTTGGGCCTCCTTTGCCATTTGAGTTAGTCTATTTTTTAAGGTGTTGTTTTCCTCAGTGAGGCTGTTGACCCTCATTTCATACTTTTCCTGCATCCTTCTCATTTCTCTTCCCAATTTTTCCTCCACTTCTCTTATTTGATTTTTAAAGTCCTTCTTAATGTCCTCTATGGCCTGCAACCCGCTCATGTTTTCCCCTGGGGCTTTTGGAGCAGGACTTCTGACCTCACAGTCCTTTTCCCGCTCTATGCCCCCAAAATAGGAGTCTAGGGTTGCCTTTGCCTTGGCATGTTGCCACTTAATTGCTTGACTTTTGGGCTTGTTCCCACACTATGGCTTTAAGGCCAGATAGAGGAATTTTCGTCCCGAACATGTAGGGGGCAACTTCTCTTTCTGGCAAGCTGTAAACCCACCCACTACTTCCACCCTAGATCACAATCCAGATCCAGGGAGGTTAAAGCAAGAGAGATTACCCCCCAAGACTGATCTTTGGATCTCCCTTCAATTTGAAGGCCAGGAGCTGGAGCTGCCTCTGAAAACTACAAAATGGTGTGTCTCCTCAGTGGCTTCTAGCCCCCAGGGGAGGGACCCGACGCATTCCCCAAATACTGGTCCCAAAGTCCATAGGACACTAACCTCTTACTTTGTCCTAGGCATGTCTATGTTGATAATTCTGGAGTCGCCACAGCTCCTGGTGTTCTGGGGTTCCTCCAGCCGGCAGCTGGCCCTGATGCCCTGGGGCTAAAACCTTGGCTCACAGGGACCTGGGCTCGGCTCTGCTCCACATGCTCTGGGTGCTGTGGGCTAACAGGTCCCAGAGTGCTGTGCTGGTCCTTCCTCCAGGGGTTCTGGGCTGTCCTCAGTGAGAGGTTAGCTTCTCTGTGTTGTTCTGTGGGTGCTGGGCCTCCAGAAGTTGTTCAGAGTCCTCTTTTACATAGTTTGGGGGGAATCTGGGGGCAGAGTGGCTTGGACGAGCTGTTTCTCCTCCCCCATCTTGGCTCTGCCCTAGGAGGAGAATTTTATGGGAAATAAAATTTAAAGAAAAAAATTGAGAGACATGAAAGAGTCAAAAATTTGTAATGATAGAGAGGACTCAAACTTTTATAACCTAAAAGCTTAAAAAAAGGCAGAGTGCCAGCCATGGTAAGCACCAAAAAGCATAACAAAAGAATAAAAATGACTGATTTTATTTATTTATTTATTTATTTTTAAAAATGCTTTATTAACTTCTGGTTTACATCATTCATTTCGGCCCGACTTTGAGTTACAATTTTTTCCCATTTTTACCCTATCAACCAGCCCAGAATAGCAGTCCCACAAGATATCCCCTCATCCAATCTGCTCTCTCCCATATATTCTCCCATACCACCTTTGGCTTTCTATTAGGGCAAGGTGAATCTCTGTATCTCAATGCATGCACATCTTATCTCCCAATTACATGCAAGATACTATTAACAATAGTATTTATATACATTTGAAACATTTAATTTTAAAACTTCGAATTCCGGATCCATTCTCTATCTCCCTTGTCACCCACTCCTCCTGGGAAGATAACCAATTCAGTATGTGTTTTACATGTATAGCTATGCAAAATGTTACCATAGCAGATATATTGTAAAAGACTGCTTATGTTTCCCTCCCACCCATGCCACCCCCCACCTGTTCCATTCCCTACTTTGATCCTGTCCCTCTTCGAAAGTGGGTACTTCCAACTTCCCCTCCACCCAGAATGCTCTCCCCTCCATCATCCCCCCTCTCATCCCCCTTCCACCTACTCTCCAGCAGGGTGAGATATCCCATTTAGTATGGATGTCATTCTCTTCCTGAGTCAAATTCAATGAGAATATGGTTTTGCCTTTTTACCTTACTATTCTCCCCCTCCCTTGCAACCACTTCCCCTTGCTTCTTCTACATGAGATAGTTTACGCTACCCTGTCTTTCCCCATCTCCTCTTGCCACTTTCCTCTCTCACCTAATAACTTCACCCCTTAAGTATCATCCCTTCCCACAAAATTCAACCTGTGCCCTCTATCCATGTACACCTGTAAACATATATAAACACATTCACATATGTATTCATATGCCCCTATACCCTTCTTAAATTATTTTCATACTGAGAATAGTTTCATCAGTCACAGTTATTGGTTTTCCATGTAAGAATGTGAATAGTTCAACTTTGATAAGTACCTTTTGATTTCTTTTCCCTGATTACCTTCTCAATCATCTCTTGCTTCTTGTGTCTGAATGTCAAATTTTCTATTCAACTCTGGCTTTTTGCTCAAGAATGCTTGAAAGTCTTCTATTCCACTGAATGATCATATTTTCCACTGAAAAAAAATACTCAGGTTTGCTGGGTAGGTGACCCTTGGGTTCAGTCCCAGCTCTTTTGCCCTCTGGAGTATCATATTCCATGCCCTTCGATCCCTCAGTGTAGAAGCTGCCAGGTCCTGTGCTATTCTGATTGTTTTTCCACAATATTGAAATTGTTTCTTCCTGGCTGATTGGAGTATTTTCTCCTTGATCTGGGGATTCTAGAACTTGGCTATAATATTCCTGGGAGTTTTCTTTTTGGGATCTTTTTCAGGAGGTGATTGGTGGATTCTTTCAACCTCTATTTCACCCTCTGGGTCTAAAACATCAGGGCAATTTTCCTTGATAATTTCTTGAAGGATGATTTCTAGGTTCTTTCTTTGATCATGGCTTTCAGGTAGTCCAATAATTTTTAAATTGTCTCTCCTGGATCTATTGTCCAGATCAGTGGTTTTTCCCATGAGATATTTCACATTGACTATTATTTCATTTGTTTGGATCTGTTTAACAGCATCTTCTTTTCTCATAAAGTCACTAGCTTCCATTTGCTCCAGTCTAAGTCTGAAGGAATGAATCTCCTCAGTGAACTTTTGAGATTCTTTTTCCATCTGGCAAATTCGACTTTTTAAGGCATTCTTCTCCTCATTGCCCTTTTGGGCCTCCTTTGCCCTTTGAGTTAGTCTATTTTTTAAGGTGTTGTTTTCCTCAGTCAGGCTGTTGACCCTCATTTCATACTTTTCCTGCATCCTTCTCATTTCTCTTCCCAAATTTTCCTCCTCTTCTCTTATTTGGTTTTTAAAATCCTTCTTAATGTCCTCTATGGCCTGTAACCTGCTCATATTTTCATTTGAGGCTTTTGGTGCAGGAGTTCTGACCTACAAGTCCTCCTCCTTTTCCATGCTTTGATCCTCTTTGCCCCCAAAATAGGAGTCTAATGTTGCATTTTTCTGTTTATTTTTTTCCTTTTTCTAGGTATGTTGCCACTTAATTACTTGACTTTTGGGCTTTTTGCCACAGTTGGACTCTGCCACCAGACAGTGGACCTTCTGTGCCAAACATTAGGGTCTTCACAACTTCTGGAGGTATTAGTTGGGTGGCCTCTGTAAAACCTCCACAGGCTCTGGCAAGCTGGATACTCACCCCAGTCCTCCCTCCCAGACCACAATCCAGATCCAAAAAGGTTAATGCAAGAGCGATTAACCCCCAGACTGATTGCTGGATCTCCCTACAGTTCGCAGGCCAGGAGCCGAAGCTTCCACTGAACTTGCAATATGGCTTCTGTGCAGCAGCTCCTCAGCTGCTTCTTGCCCCTAGGGGAAGATTCCTGAAGTGTTCCCCAAATACTGGTCCCAAAGTCCATAGGGCACTAACCTCTCATTTTTTCCTAGGCATATCCGTGTTGATAATTCTGGAATTGCCACAGCTGCTGTTGTTCTGGGGTCTCTCCAGCCAGCTGCTGGCCAGGCCTCCCTGGGGCTACAACCAAGCCTCACACAGGCCTGGGCTCAGCTCCCAGAGCATTGCAGTGTGCTGTGCTGGCTGCTCCCTGCAGTGCTGCTGGGCTGTCCTCAGCTGGAGGTTATCTTCTCTGTGTCATTCTATGGATGCTGGGGCTCCAGAAGTTGTTCAGAGTCTACCTTTTACATTGTTTGCGAGTGGTGTGGGCCAGAGCACCTTGGAAGTGCAGTTTCTACTCCACCATCTTGGTTCTACCCCCCCAACTGATTTTATTTTAAGAGACAGGAAAAGACTTATAGATAGGGGGTTATCCCTGTGTCAGACATCTATGAACAGTCAGGTCATAAATTTGTTAAATCTAAGATAATAATTGATGATAAGAAATATAAATAGTATTGGAGGGGGGAAGTCATACCATATAATTAAGAAGATTTGATTCTTATTGATTTAAAAAGTATTGATTTTTTTTTAAATGGGAAATGTACAACAGAAATTACATCATCATTGATTATAGTAATTTCAACCCATAGTTAAATCAATATAAGTGGGTATATTCTATGTGTGTGTATACACAAATATATGTATATGTATAAGTGTATACATAAATATATTTATATATACATATATGTGAATGTATGTATGTATGTATGTATGTATGTATGTGTATACACACATATATATGATGATTGCCAAAGGGAACATATGGTTATGATATAAACCTGTCTGTAAATTATTATGAAGGATGAAAGAGGATTTTTTAGTAATGTTATCTCAGAGCTGAAAGAAGCAATGGAGGATAAAACCAGTCTAAAGAAAGCTTGACAAGATAACTCATTAAGCAAAGACATCACAATAACATTGAATAATGAAAATAGAAAGCAAATTTAAATCAGGGGAAAATGGGGCAAAGATTTGAAAAATATTAGAATATACTAATTTCTCCATCAAGGATGCTTGAATCAATACTCTTAGATACTAACAGCATAGTCCATGCGATGTTCAGAGGAAGTAGAAATTACAGTAGTAATGCCTAGGAAAGCAGTTGTGTGGGATTGAGTATATTAATATTAAGTTTTATATGTATTGGATTTGACAGAACTATGGGGAAAAGGAGGGAACTATTTTTAAGAATCATAGATGAGGAGACTTTATGAAAGATATGTAAAATAAGTCAAAGGTCTTACTGACTCCAAAATGATGACCAAGAGAACATTAAAAATTAATTGTCTTTGTACCTTCTTGCCTAACTATTTCAAATCTTTATGAGGGTCTTTATACATAAATTGAGGACATCATCTATGACTATTTGTAGGGAACAAGGCAGATTTGATAAATGATCTTTATCAATGGACTAATTCTTTACTTATTGCCCTTCATTCTTGAAGAAAACCAAAGTGGCATCGCTATGTTAGAGTCAAGGTATGGTGTGTTCTACTGTGGCTGAACAGACCAATATAAGCTCTGAATACTCTACCATAGGTCAGGAACATATAATCCATGTGAACATTTGGGATGGATTCTCTAAATTTGCACATCTCATGTCTCTTTTGAGCCACTTCAGTTCTGCTTTGTTCATAGAGCATAGTGCCTTATTTGATGAGTGCATACCATGCTGGACAGTCTTGTACCAGTGTCTTCCATGTCACGCAATCAGTTCCTAAGAGACCTTGAAAGTATACTTGCATCATTTATTCTGACCAACATATAAATGATTGCCTTGTGTGAGTTCTTCATAAAATAGTCTTTTGGGCAAGTTTATGTTTGGCATCTGAACATTGTGGCCAGTCTACAGCCTCTCTGTAGTAAAGTTTAAATGCTTGGCAGTTTAGTTCATGAAAGGACCTCAGTATTCCGTACCTCATCTTGCCAGACAATCTTCAGAATCTTCCTAAGATAATTCAAATGGAAGTGATTTAGTTCCCTGGCATGGCACTGGTATACTGTTTGGGTTTTACAGACATATAACAATGAAGTCAGCATGATGCCTCTTTAGACCTTCAGTTTGATCTTCAGTCTAATACCTCTTCTCTCCCACACTTCAGAATCTTCCAAATCCTGAACTAGCACTAGCAATGCATGCATCAACCTAATTATCAATGTGTATATTCCTCTAAAGTATACATACTCCCAAGGTAAGTGAATTTATCCACATTATTCATAATTTCTCTATTTGCTATAAGAATTTTCTGGTGTAATGAATGGATTGTGTGGTTATTGCTGGCAGAGCACTTATGTTTTCTTGGTGTTAATTGTTAGGCCAGTTAGTACAAGTGCCAGAGAATTGATCCATACTTTACTACATCTCAGTTTCAGAAGCTACATTGAGTGTACAATCATCTGCAAACAAAAAAAAAATATTGTGCTGACTCTCTCTCCACTTCAGTATTATAAACTTCACAAGATGAATAATTGAATAATACCATAAAATCAGTGCAGTACCTGATATTAATGCCCTGTTTGTCCTCATTGAAGGTGTTTAACCATATTCCTAAAAACATCATACTAAAAAGCATGGGATGAAGCCTTGCTTCACTGGCCTTTGGATAAGCATGAGAGCATCATCCATCATTCAGAACCTGGGCAAGCATACCATCATGAAATTGACATAGAACACTGATGAACTTCTCCAGGCAAAAAAAAAAATTGGACATAATTTTCCATTAGCTGTCATTATTGATAGAATCAAAATCCTTTGTCAGATCTACAAACACTTTGTACAGACCTCTGTTCTGCTCTTGGCATTTCTCCTGAAGTTATCGGTCAACAAACAACATATTAACCATTCCTCAGCCCTTTCCAAAGCCATATTGTTTTTCAGTTAGATGACCATTATCTAGGTGAAGAATCAGTCTATGAAGAAGCACTCAAATAACAATCTTGCCAGCAATGACTAAGAAAGAGACCCATCTGCAATTGTCATGGGACAATCAGTTTCCTTTACCTTTATAGAGATGGACAATGGAGGTGTACTTGAATTCCTGGGAGATGACCTCCTCTTGCTAATTAACCTGCAAAATTTCAGCCAGGTTTTGTAATGAGCAAGATAACCCCAACCCACCTTATAAATTTCAGCTGGAATAGAATCAGCACCAGGTGCTCTGATACATTAGAGGAGCCTAATGGCACTCACAACCTCTTTTTCAGTTGGAAATTTGCATAGAGAGGTATTACCTTCCACATGAGGTAAATGGTAAGCGACTTCAGCATTGACTGATGACAGTCTGTTGAGAACACTTTGTAAGTATTCAGCCCATCTCTCAGAATCATGTCCTTACCACTAATCAATGTGGCTCCATCAGCACTAAGTAGGTGAGATGCACCCTGTATAGGTCTTTGGTCTATAACTAGCTCTCACAGCATCATAAAAGTGCTTTGGATTGTTACTATCTGCATAAAACTAAATTTCACTTGCTTTCTTACTGTGCTAAGCAAACTGTGTCTAAGAACTTTACTTTTGATAAAGTTAAAATGCTACCTCCTTAGAGAAGAACTAACCTGCTCGTAAACCTTGTAGACTTCTCATTTTTCATTTAGCAGCTTTTGAAGTTTCCCATCATTTAAATCAAACCAGTCTTGATTTTTGAAAAGTGTTCTGACCTAGATAAATAATACTATGCTATAAAACAGATTTCTGAAAGCTGTCTACTCCTTTTCTGTTCCACTGTTGCCATCGATATTTTGGTTAAATTTTACCTTTAAGTTAGCAATAAATGTTCTATGCACAGAGAAATACTCTAGAAATTAAGTCTTCTGTTAATCATCTGACCTTGAAGCCACTGCTTTTGTTTAATGGAAATATTTAGTTTGGAAGGGATAAGTCTCTGATCAATTCTGCATATTATCTTTTTCACTTTCACATCCTATTTCTCTTTTCTGCTTACAATCAGGATCCTGGGGCCTTGAGGCCACATGTGGCCTTCTAGGTCATTGAATGTCACCTTTTCAATGTCCAAGTTTTGCAGAACAAAACTTTTTGTTAAGGGGATTTGTTCTGTGAAGTTTGGATTCAGTCAATGGGCCACACCTGAGGACAGAGAGGGACACATTTGTTTTCAAGGCCCCAGGTTCCCCACCACTCAATAGTCAATTAAATGCCAATGTTTTCTGCAAGGGCACATTTGAAATGCTGTATTACATTAAGGTAAATGGCAGACAGTGTTCATGATAAGAAGGTCATGAAACACACAAGTCTACAGTAGTAAGTGACCTTTGTTGCTGCTGTTTCCACTCTATTCCTACCAAGAACTGCCTGTCATGTATGGTAGTCTGTGTCTACTCTAGTATTAAAGTCATCCAGTATGACCTTGCTCTCTTTTGGCCCATTGATTATGAGGGTCTCCAGGTTTTCATAAAATTTTCCTTTGACCTCATCAGCGTTCATCACAGAGGAGACTTAGGTGCTAATGAAGGTGGCATGACATTTTCCTGCAAGTGGCAATGATATTGTCATGAACCATAATTCATTCTTTTTGGTAGGCATAAAAGATTAGATTGGTTTTAATTGAAAAACCTATGCCATCTTCATGGCAATCCTTTTAACTGTGGCCACTCTAGGAAAACACAAATCCAACTCTGACAGAAAGTGAAGATGCTGGTGCTGGTGATGTGGAAAGCACAGAATAACAAGTAGTTGGAGTATTTCACTTCTGCCCTCTTTATGTCAGATAACATGATGGATGCCTATAGAATGTCTGAGGTGAATAACTGGAAAGACCATTCAAGAATTTCATGTATGGGTACTTGTCTGAACCACCAAAGGGAGTTCCAGGCATATTTGAATAAAAACATTCATGTCCGTGAGAATTTTGTTAATTTAAATCTTTCAAATGGATTCTTTAAGATTTCTCATGGTCTATAATTATATTTTAATTTCATTTTATTGAATTTTCCTAAAAATTAGAGTTATAAGTAGAAAAATTAGAAAGTGATATGTGGAATTTAAGAGTATTTTAATAGCAAGATATTCATTACTGAAAGAGTACATATTGGGATGGGATTTGCCATAGACTAACAATGGCTTAGATCAATTAAAAAGAAAAAGTGAAATTTTTGTAAGTAGAATGATTTTGCTAGGGAGAAACTCATAGTCTTATTTTTTCCAAATTGTTTGATTATTAAGACTGGAGCTAGTATAAGTGTATGTGCATATATCTTGACACATGTCACTGTTCATTTTAATAAACAAAAATTAGGGGAAAAGTACAAAGTACAAAACCAGATATGTCAAGAGAATTCATAGGTAAGAAAATCTAACTTGTTTTCTTTGACTCCAAAGAGGAGGTAGAAAGTGAAAGTAATAGAGAAAAAAAAAACTTAGGCTCAGTATCAGGAGAAACTTTTATACATTGATAGATTTCCAATAGCATAAAGTGTTGCTCTTGAAGTAGATTCCTTTTATTGGATTTCTTAAGCAAAGACTGTGTAACCACTTGTTGTATATGGCATGTGAAAGGTTTTTTTTCAAGATATAGACTTAATGGCTGCTGAAATACCTTCTAAAGTCTGAAATTTTGTTTCTGTGATTTTTGTGATGAATAGTCAAAAGAGGCACTTCTCATGTGATTGGATTATGTGTTTTAAGACCTCACTTTTTCCTCACACATTTTCAAATTAGAAATAACTATAATAAACTTGTGTTAAAGTCCATTTCCAGAAGTGCTTTCAATTTAAAAGCAAAAGTTAAAATTGTTAATATTATGTATTTGAATTAGCTTGCCCTAATCAAGCATTCCTATATAAATTCAGCAAATCTTCTCTAAGGAAACTAAATCTTACCATTTTTTTAAAATATAAAAACAGCAAGCCTGGCAGTAAGCCAAAAAGAAATACAGCCACTATTTCAAAATAATAAATATAATTAGGACAATAACTCAGGCTTTTGGTGTAACTCTTTGAAAGACAACTTTCCTATAGAAAAGACAATGGATACATATTGTGTATCTTAGAAAGCTTATTATTATTATTATTACCATCATCATCATCATCATGATCATTATTATTTGGCAATACATCAGCTCTAAATTACCCCCATGACTTTTGCTTTGATTAATGAGTAAAGCTAACTTGAAAGTTAAATCTGCTCAAGGTTTTGATTTGACAAGATGATTTCTACACAGTTGGCTTTGAATTAGCTGATTTATAGTCTTTAATTTTCAACTGAATTATCTATAAAAGATATAATTTTAGCAGAATATTTTAATATTAATCCAGAACATGGTTTGATTCACTCTCATTCCTAAATCTACATAATATTATATATCCAGAGGCATCTTCTGACACATGGCAAATTGACAAGTTTCCTGATCATATATTGTCTTATTCAACCTTGTTAAAGATACTTTTGACACTGATTTATACATATAATATGAACTTTTTGCTAGAAAAAATTGTCAAAATTATACATCATTTTAAAATATCATCTATACAATTTCTGTATTTCTTTATTTAAAGTATAGGGCAAAAGGTATTTCTTTTTCTGTACAATAACAACAAAAATAATAAATATTTAAATAGTCATTTGTTGACATCCAGACCAAAGAACCAGGAGAAGCCTGAGAAGGTAATCAGGGAAAAGAAATCAAAAGGAACTTATCAAAGTTGAACTATTTACATTCCTATATGGAAAAACAATACCTGTGACTGAGGAAATCTTTCTCACTATGAAAATAATGGAAGAAGGGTGTATGGTCATGTGAATACATATGTGAATGTGTGTGTATATGGTTACAGTTATATATGGATAGAGGGCATAGGTTGAATTTGTTGGGAAGGGAGGATACTTAAGGGGTGATGTTGTGAGTGAGAGAGGAAAGTGGCAGGAGGAGATGGGGAGAGACAGGGTGGGGTAAACTATCTCATGTAGAGGAAGCAGGGGGAAGTGGTTGCAGGGGAGGGGAAAAGTAGGAAGGCAAAAAGGCAAAATCACATTCTCATTGAATTTGGTTCAGGAAGAGAATGACATACATACTAGGCAGAACATCTCAACCTGCAGCAGAATGGGGGAAGGGGGAAGAGAGGAGGGATGATGGATGGGAGGGCATCCTTAGGGAGAGGGGAGGTTGGATGTACCCACTATGGAAGAGGGACAGGATCAAGTGGGGTTTGGACCAGGTAGGGGGTGGGATGAGGGGGAGGGAATTATAAGCAGCCTTGTACAATATATTCACTATGATAATGTTTTGCTAGACATGTACAACATATACTGAATTACTTATCTCCCCAGAGGGAATGGGTGCCAAGGGAGGAAGGAAATGGATCTGAAATTCAAGGTCTTAAGATTAAATGTTTCAAATATAAAAATAAATAAATAAATAAATATGCAGGTATATGTGTGTACATATATATTTACATTTATAGAGATATAGATATATGTGATAGACATGGATATAGATCTCATTCTGCATTTTGAGCCTATCCCATCTTCATTATCAGTTCTCTGGAATTGTGGTTGGGCATTGCCAATCAGTGTTCTCAAGTCTTTCAAAAGTCTTTATTTTTACAATGTCATGGTTATTAGTATAACTTGTTCTCCTGGGTCTGCTCATTGAACCCTGTGTTAGTTCCAAGTCCAGTGCTGTTTCCATTGAAACAGGCAATGAGTAGAGTCAAGAAGACTGGAATTCAATTAGAACTTCAGACACTGACTAGCTGTGTAATTCTGAGTAAATCATGTCTTACCCATCTCCTCACCTGTAAAAGGGGGATGAGAAAACCTACCTCCCAGCGTAGTTGATAAGATCAAATAAGATAAATATTTATATAAATAAGATAAAACATTTGTAATACTTAGAAATAAATGAGATAATATTTGCAAAAAAAAAATAAATAGTCATTTGTTGCCCTTTTACCTTTGTATCCTGGATACATAGCACTCTACATTATACATAGTGAGAGTTTGATATACATTGGCTTAATTGACTTGAATGAGAGATGCTCGCCTATTTCACTCAAAACATCTGGTTAAAAAGAGATAAGGTCGAGGGGGGACCCAGCCAAGATGGCAGAGTAGAAACAGCACACTCCACTTCAAAATTATGTAACAGGGGGCCTCTGAACAAGCTCTGGAGCTCCAGAACACATAGAATGACACAGAGAAGCTAACTTCCCGCTGAGTACAGCCTGGCAGCCTGGGAGGGAACAGCCAGCACAGTGCTCTGGGAGCCAAGCGCAGGACCACATGAGTCAGAGATTTTAGCCCCAGGGTGGCCAGAACCAGCAGCCAGCTACAGGGACCACAGAATACCAGCAGCTGTGGCATTTCCACATTTACCAACACATAGATGCCTAGGACAAAGTGAGAGCTTAGTGCACCATGGACTTTGGGAATGGTATTTGGGAGGGTGTCAGTTTCTTCCCCTGGGTGAAAGAAGCAGCTGAGGAGACATGGCACAGATGCCATTTGCAGCTTCAGTTGCAACTTCACTTCTTGACCTGTGGACTGTAGGAGGATCTGGGGATCAGTCTTGGGGGTAATCACTCTTGCTTTAACCTTCTTGGATCTGGATTGCATTCTGGGGTAGAGGTCTTGGGGTGTGTGTCAAGCTTGCCAGAGTGTGTGGGGCCTTCAGGGAGGGCATACAACTAATACGTCTGGAAATTGACAATACCCCAAAGTTTGGGATGGAAGCTCCCCTGTCTGGTGGCAGAGACCTACTGTGGCAACAAGCTCAAAAACCAAGTAATTAAGTGGCAACATGCCTAGGAAAAAGAAACAAAATAAACAGAAAAATGCAACATTAGACTCCTATTTTGGGGGCAAAGAGGATCAAAGCATGGAACAGGAGGAGGACTGGGAGGTCAGAACTCCTGCAGCAAAAGCCCCAAACGAAAATATGAGCGGGCTACAGACCATAGAAGACCTTAAGAAAGATTTTAAACATGAAATAAGAGAAGTGGAAGAAAAATTGGGAAATAGAAATGAGAAGGATGCAGGAAAATTATGAAATGAGAGTCAACAGCATGACTGAAGAAAAAAACACCTTAAAATAGACTAACTCCAATGGCAAAAGAGGCTCAAAAAGGCAATGAGGAGAAGAATGCCTTAAAAAGCTGACTTTGCCAGATGGAAAAAGAATCTCAAAAGCTCACTGAGGAGATTCATTCCTTCAGAATTAGACTGGAGTAAATGGAAGCTAGTGACTTGATGAGTAATCAAGATGCTGTTAAACAGATTCAAGCAATTGAAAGAATAGAAGGCAATGTAAAATATCTCATGGGAAAAACCACTGACATGGAAAATAGATCCAGGAGAGACAATTTAAAAGTTATTGGACTGCCAGAAAGCCACGATCAAAGAAAGAACCTAGAAATCACCCTTCAAGAAATTCTCAAGGAAAATTGCCCTGATATTTTAGTCCCAGAGGGGGAAATAGAGTTTGAATGAATCCACCAATCACCTCCTAAAAAAGATCCCAAAAAGAAAACTCCCTAGGAATATTACAGCCAGGTTCCAGAATTCCCAGATCAAGGAGAAAATACTCCAAGCAGCCAGGAAGAAATAATTTCAATATTGTGGAAACACAATCAGAATAGCACAGGACCTAGCAGCTTCTACACTGAGGGATATAAGGGCATGGAATATGATATTCTGCAGGGCAAAGGAGCTGGGATTAAAACCAAGAATCACCTACCCAGCAAAACTGAGTATCTTGTTTCAGGGGAAAATATGGTCATTTGGTGGAAGAGAGGACTTTAAAGCATTCTTGAGGAAAAAAAAAACAGAGTTCAATAGAAAATTTGACAATCAGACTTAAGAAGCAAGAGATGCTTGAGAAGGTGAAGGGGAGTGGAATCTACAAGCCCAGAAATTTCAATGATCTGGAGAGTATGCCACAAGAATTTGGGTGTAAGAATATATACCAGGTGTTGCAGCCAGTGGAGCATTGATGCCTCAAGGAGCAAGGAGTGATCTTCTGGAATCAGGCTCGTGGAAGTTAAGATGAGGATTCATGTGGCAGTCATGCTCATCTGGACAGGAACTTGTTGCGACTATTGTTACATAGGAATTGAGCAAAATTCTGAGCCTACTCCTCCAGAGACAAGTGGTCTAGGGGACAGTATATGCTTTGAGGTTGTATTTTGGGGAGAGGGGATGTTGTAATATTTTTTAACTAAATATCTTTTATAATAGCTTAAGAAGGGGCAGCTAAGTGGAGCAGTGAGTGAGCACACTGGCCCTAGAGTATGGAGGACCCGGGATTGGTTCCGGCCTCAGATACTTAACACCCACACAAAAATAACTGTTTGTGTGACCTTGGAAACGTTACTTAACCCCAATTTCTTTAACAAAAATCATAGCTTAAGAAACAATGGTTAGCATATCCATTTTAACTCTCTACCTTACTACTTCAGGGTAGACATGATTATAATGATTTCATAATAAAAGTATTCATTATTTACCATCGATAAAATGATCAATCCATTCATATTCTTGGTTAAAATACCACCCCCCATGTTAATATAAGGAAATCACAGTGGGAGGTGAATCTAGCCAAGAAGTATGGGTCAGGTTTACTATCCAGCGGTTCATCTGATTTCTGAAAATTTGTCTTTGCATCATTACTAGGGCCTGCAGAGAATTGTACTATTGGGGCTCTTACTAACTGTTGCAAGATCGGAAAATTTCAGAGCTGAGAAGGAACTTTAGAGATTATTTCTTATTTTACAGATGAAAAAATTGTCCCAGAGATTTGAAATGATTTGTCTGAGATCACAAAGGCAATTATGAGGCAGAGTTACTTATGAGGCCTTTTGGCTTTAAGTATAATGCTATTATTTCACCAGGCAAAACTGTTAATTAGTTCTTACTTTACTCCTTAATTGATCATATTGCAAGGATACTGTCATCATCCCACAAAAAAATTACAGTCTCAGAGTTGGAAGGGACTTAAAAGGCCATTCATTCTAACGTGAACAAGACTCTCTTCTACATTACACACAGTAGAGAGGTGGTGTGTGTGTGTGTGTGTGTGTGTGTGTGTGTGTGTGTGTGTGCGTGTGTTTTGGAGGCAATAAGATTAAGTGAGTTGCTCAGGATTCATGTTTAGTAAATGTTTGAGTCTGGATTTGATCTAGGGTCCACCTGACTCTGGGGCTGGTGTTCTTTCCACTGTACTACCTAGCTGCCCCAAGACATTTTTCAAAGATAGCCAATTTCAGGAATTTGTTGTACTTATCTATGTATTTTTCTTTTTCAAGGGGGATAGAAGGTAGAGAAACAAAAATTTAAATTAAATGAAATAGTAATTTGTTGATGTCTCATTTGATCCTCATGACAATTCAGTGATGTAGGTAATCAGGGTATTCTCAGACCAATTTTTATATAAGAAAAAAGGTTCTGAATGTTTAAGCAATATGCCCAGTTTCCATAGTGTGAGAGGTAATTATTGTAAGTAATTTTAAAGTAAATATAAACATTTTAAGTAAAAGATAGACAAAATTAATGGATTTTTTTAAGTTTCATAAATTACTTTACATATATTATCTAATTTGATCTTCACAATAACATGATGAGTTAGTTTATCCTCGTTTTATATATGTAGAAACTGATCCTGAAAGAACGTAAGTTATTTGCCTACAAACCTAGTTCCCAAGACCTGAAATGAACCAAGGGCTTCCTGTCTCCAAGCCCAATGCTATATCCACAATGTTAGTCTGCTCTTTATCATGAAGAAACACATTGCAATATTGATCTGTTGTATAAATTTAAATTTTTAAAAAATTGTAAAGATACTTCCTTTGATTTTCTCACCTATTCAGAATGACAGCATAAAATCTAATGTTGTAACAAAAAAGTATTTTACATGAAAAAGTGCCCATTGGGGCAGAGCCAAGATGGCAGAGTAAAAGCAGTAATTTGCTTGAGCTCCTCCTGCTCCAGCCACCACCAATAGCTATAAAATACGACTCTAAACAAATTTTAATTATACAGAATCCCCAAAGTGACAGAGAGAAAAAATTTCCCTCTGAAGGCAGCCTGGCAGGGCTGACAGGAAGGGTCTATCACACTGGGCAGGGAGCAGAACACAGTCCTGCCTAGGCCTACACTGGCACAGACTGGTGGCATAGACTGGCCGGAGCAGACTTCAGGAGATTCAATCACTGGCAGCTATGGTGGTTTCAAGTTTTCTCAATCCATAAATGCCAAATAGAAAATAAAAGATCAGTGGGGGAACTCTGATGATCCTGCCTGAGAAACAAATGTGGTCCTACCACTGCCCTCAGGGCGGCAAATTGTGTGGCTGATGCAATGGCTGCCACAGGTAACTGCTTCCAAAGCTTTAGGCCTACAAATCATGGGGGGACCAAGTGACAGTCCAGAGGGTAATTGTAGGACTATCTCTGCTGGCACTGAGGCAGGATTCCCTTGTTTTGCCCTACTTGGATCTGTGTGGCAGTCTTGGGAGGTAGTCCTGGGGGTGAGGAGGGCTAGCATAGCAGAGGTTTTTGAGGCTGTGGAAAGGCAATTCTCACAATTTTGAGGCAGGTGCCCAGAAGAAGCTCTCACAATAGCTGTGCAAAATCCCAGAAATTTGAGCCACAGCACTCTCCTCTCTGGAAAAAGAGTTCTACCATGGCAAAGAGCTCAAAAGTCAAATAATTGGCTGGTGAGATGTGCAAACAGAGCAAACCATAGAATCATTTTTTGAAGACAAAGACAATCAAAGTGTCGAACCAGAATAAGACAATAAAGTCAAAACTCCTGCATCAAAAGACTCCAAGATAAATATGAACTGGTTGCAGGCTAAGGAGCAGCTCAGTAAGATGTTGAAAAACAAATGAGAGAACTGGATGAAAAATTGGGAAGAGAAATGAAAATAATGCAAAAAATCATGAAAAAACAAATCAACAGTCTGATTAAATAATATAACACATTAAAAAAGACTAACTCAAATGGCAAAAGAGGTTCAAAAAGCCAATGAGGAGAAGAATGCCTTAAAAAGCAAAATTGTCCAGATGGAAAAGGAATTTCAAAAGCTCACTGAAGAAAATAATTCCTTCAAAATTAAATTAGAGCAAAATGGAATCTAGGTCCTTTATGAGAAATCAAGCTACTATAAAACAAATCCAAAGAAATGAAAAAAATAGAAGGCAATATGAAAGATCTCACTGGAAAAATCACTGACCTGGAAAATAGATCTAGGAGGGATAATTTAAAAATCATTTGACTACCTGAAAGCCATGATCAAAAATAGCCTAGACATTATATTACAAGAAATAATCAAGCAAAATTGCCCTGCTATTTTAGAAACAGAGGGTTTAAACAGAAATTGAAAGAATTCACCAATCACCTCTTGAAAAAGATCCCCAAAATAAAACTTCTACGAATATTAGGAAATTCCAGTGTTCATAGGTCAAGGAGAAAATATTATAAGCAGTCAGGAAGAATTTTAGTATTGTGGAAACACAATGAAGATAACACAAGATCTAGAAGCTTCTACATGAAAGGATCAGATTGGCTGGAGGTCAAAGGAGCTAGGATTAAAATCATGAATTACCTACCCAACAAAACCGAGTATAATACTTCAGGGGAAAAATAGACATTCAATGAAATAGAGAACTTTTAAGCATTCTTTTTTTTTGCTTCCTTTTTGGAGGGGGAAGGGAAGTCAAGTGGGGTTAAGTGACTTGTCCAAGGTCACACTGATAGTAAGTGTTAAGTGTATGAGGTTGGATTTGAACTCAGGTCCTCCTGATTCCAGGGCTGGTGCTCTATTCACTGTGCCACCTAGTGTAATGCCATGTACAGAATCTTTCCAGAAAAATGCTACTGTGAACAGCTTTTAAAGTTCTGATTACTCAGTATATTGATCACTCTATTTATTCCATAACAAATCAAAGCAAAACATCCACAGGAAATCAAGGTACAACATTCACAATATTCACAAACTTATCACAGAAAATCACAATATCATCTCAAAGTACAATAGTCCAAGTCTTCCGCTCATGGGGCAACTGTTAACTCAGTCACTTATCAGTAACAATCATATAATAGTCACAATATAATATTCACAGCATAGTCTCAAAATAAAATAGTCACTCTTAAGTCAACTCAATCAGTCACTTATCAGTAGTTTCAAAGTACATGGTCAAAGTCTTCCACTCATGGGGCAAAGTCTTGATTAACTCAATCAGTCACTTATCAGTAACAATATCTCATAGTACTCAAAGTAAAAATCAGTCACTTATTCAGCAAAGTCTTACTAAGTATCATACACAAAACCCTCCACCCCTTATGTCACTAGTAAACTATAATTCCATAATTACTCAGTACCCAAGGAGAGGTCTTTTCTTCGTCTTGACTTGGGGCATGTTCTCAGATTCCCTGGATCCCCTTCCATGGTCCCAGATTCTATGTGGATTCCCCAGACTGTCACCTGGGTTCAATGGCAGATAGCTCCCAGTTCCTTGGCCAGCTCTCTGAGCAGGGCATGCTCTACCCTGAAGTTCACAGGGGCTGGTCCACTTCAGATCTCTTAACATTTCCACTCCATGGAATTAAAGGCTCAACCAAGCCACAAACAAACAAAGTATCATCATCACAGTCATACTTCAGTCACCTGGGATCCTGGCTCCTGGGCTCTGAGGCTCTGGGGCTCCAGGGCTCTTGGCTCCAGATTCTGGGCTCCTGGCTGCCAGCCTCCTAGCTCAGGGCTACTGTTCAGAAGAAGCTCTACCACCACAAGTAGCTTTTCTGCCACCAGATCTGGTCGCAAGGAAATTCTGACTATGCCTCTTTGGGGATTTTCTTATTTATTCCTTATTACCTACTTGCTTCAGCCAACTCCTTCCTGTTACATCAGTAGCAGGAAACAGGAGTCTTGATCAGTTACTAAGTGCTAAGTACCTGCTACTTCTGCCAACATAAAGGGATCTTCAAATTCAAAATTACCTTACCATTACACGTAACTGCCCCCACTTTTAAGCATTCTAGAGTTGAATATGAAGGGATGATATAAAAAAATAAAATTCAGATGTGAGAGAGGAATATATTGGGAGAAGGAGAAGGGAGGGAAAGAATGGGGTGGGTTATCTCAAATAAAGGAGGCAGGAGAAATCTGTTACAATGGAGATGAAGAACAGGAAGGTGAAAGGAAATAAGTCAACCATACTCTTATTGGATTTGGCTTAAGGAGAGACTAACATACACACTCAATTTGGTATCTTACCCTATAGGAATGTAGGGGGGGAGGGGATCAGAGTCGGCAGG
Source organism: Gymnobelideus leadbeateri (assembly GCA_011680675.1). Lineage (NCBI taxonomy): Eukaryota > Metazoa > Chordata > Mammalia > Diprotodontia > Petauridae > Gymnobelideus > Gymnobelideus leadbeateri. Next base: position 12,380 of record WOXC01007358.1, on the reverse strand, counting down.
ATAGAAAGGAGGGTAAATTGAGGAAGAGAATAGTTAGAAGCAAACACTTTTGAAAAAGGAAAAGCCAAAGGAGGAAATAGAATAAATGGGGGATGGATTAGGTTGGAGGGATATATAGCTGGTCTTTGACAATATGCCTACTATGGAAACTTTTTGCATAACTACACCTGTATAAGCTATATTGAATTGCTTGTCTTCCCAGTAGCTGTGGGTGAGGAGGGGAGAATGGAGAGAATCTGGAACTCAATATTAAAAAAAAAATGTTTAAAAATTGTTTTTTTACATGCACCTGGGAAATAAGATATATAAGCAATCAGGAATAGAAATCCCTCTTGACCTACAAGAAAGCAAAGAGGGGTGTGGGGATATAAGAGAGGGCAGATTGGGGGAAGGAGTATTCAGTATGTTTGCTGTCTTGGGGTGGGGGTAAGGGAGAGAAGGGAAGAAAATCTGTAACTCAAAATCTCATTGAAATGAATGTTGAAAACTAAAAACAAATTTAAAAAAAGAAAGACAAAAGGAAACATTCAAAACAGATATAAAATAAGCCGAGATGAAAAGATAGATGTGCATTAAGAAACAAATACAGAAGTGAAAAAAGAAAAATGTGTTCATTTTTCACACAATTCAGTTATTGCAAAAATTAAATTCAGCTTCCAATGCATTAGAAAAAAATAAATATAATTCAATATAATGATGTAATACTTTGTTAAATGTGTGTTTTTTTTGTTTGTTTTATTTTTTTTTTAACTAGAAAACAACTAGAAGAAATTTTCTAGTTTCCAAGGAAATTCCTGCAAATCTTTTCTCAGGAGAAACCTGAACATTTCCTGAGTAATTTTTTGTAGCTTTGGTCTGCTATTTCAATTTTGAAAAACATCTCATGTATGATTTTAAATGATAAGAGATGGATAAGCTTAGTATTATGTGGAGAGCAGAAAATGTTTTTATTCTTGCCCTGTGAATTGACTCAATAGAGTCAAATCTTATTCTGATGTCTTTACCTATTATGTGACAGACTCATATTGTAGGTCTTGAATTTTATTTTTCACTTATGTAGGAACCAGGATGCTTTTCCATCTGACCAAAATAAGACACCAAAGTAATCAATTATGATGTATTATTATATATCAGTAATTAATGCTGGTAGATATGCATAATAAAAAGATGTATGCCTGCAAGGTTTGTGGAGAAAATATTTTGCCTCCTTAGTTAAGCTTAATGTAGGGAAACTAAGTTTTTTTCACTGTTTCTAAGTCCTATGTGTACCCTTTATTCAGTAAATGTGCCAACAACGGTGATATTAGGCAAGGAAGTGTTACCTATGGACCAGGCAACCTCTCTGTATCTGCTTTTCTCCTGATTCTACAGTCCCAGTCCTGAGGCTATCAACATTTTCAGGTTGTATTATTGATTGCTTCTATTCCCTGTGTATCTCTCAAACTTAAGTATTATTCAAAAGAGGGTCTGTCTATGCATTTAGCTTTTCTTCCCTGTTTGAATAGAGATTTCTGTGGGCTAAGAAGAACACATTTGATTTTTCTAATCCTCTAAAACAAGAGTTCTGTGTGTGTGCGCGCGCGCGTGTGTGTGCGTGTGTGTGTGTGTATGCGTGTATGTTGGACTCCTTTGCAAATCTTGTGAAGCCTAGGTTATGATGTTGTTAAGTTCAAAAGTTCAAAAAACCTACCAGAGATTCATCAGTGCAACCCTGAGGGACTCATATCATAACTAAATTATACTCCTCCAGATGAAACACTGACTCATTTAATATATTCATCAGTCATCTGTGTACTTGATGGGGCAAAGGATTTTAGTAAATATTTTATGTTTGAGTCTACTCTAATCAGAGATCATGGTGTTATATGTGAGAGTATGTTGCTTTGGGTAAATGTGAGTGTCTATTATTGCAATATTTTCTTAGTAAATATCCCTTTACGTCTCTGTGTAAAATCCTTTTGATATTTTTGGTTAAATAAACCTGAGGAGTTATTCACTTATTGACACTGAGCAGAGTACTGTAGAATGGAAGTGAGCACCAAGAGCATTAGATAATTATTCCAATGTCCCTTAAGAATTCTTCCAGAACCCTGAGGGGGAGCACTGTCTAGCTTTGCTCATTGAACTTGACTAGCCACTGTTGGTAGGATTTAGGATTAGGATATATATACATATATATATATGGATATTGATATATATATATATGTTTATATAAATGTATTTATATAAATATAACTAAAAAAGGAAAAAATACATCTAGATGCCATGTCCAAGAGAAGGGAATAAGCACTTATTAATCACCTACTATCTGTGCCAGGCACATTACAAATATTATAGTATTTGATCATCATAATCCTGTGAGGTAGATACTATTATTCAACTTATTTTATAATTAAGTGAACTGAAGCAGGCATAAATTAAATAACTCAGATCTGAGGTCAAAACTAGCCTCAAACACTTTCTAACTATGTGACCCTGGTCAAGTCACTTAATTTCATTTGAAAGTTTCCTCAACCTTATAATGAGCTAGAGAAGGAAATGGCAATGTGTTCCAGTATCTTTGCCAAGAAAGCTCCATATGAGTTCACAAACATTCAGACATGACCGAATAACAACTTCCTGATCCTATCCCCAGAGATATATCCATTTAGTTGCCTAGAATGACTAGGGAAAATTTTCTTGAAATAATAATAAAGTCCCTAGCCAATGTTTCAGAGCATATTCCATCACCCTTTGGAAACTAAATTCAATCAAACAACAATAACAAAAAACAATCTATCAAACAAACAAAAAACTTTTTTATTTTTTTTTTAAGCAATTGGGGTTAAGTAACTTGCTCAAGGTTACACGGCTAGTCATTATTTATGCGTGGGTGCTCATTTTCTGAGGCCGGATCTGATCTCGGGTCATCCCAACTCCGAGGCCGGTGCTCTTACTCACTGCGCCACCTAGCCGCCCCTTTTGGGCAATTGGGGTTAAGTAACTTGCCCAAGGTTACACGGCTAGGTTTTTGTTTGTGCGGATTAGGTGTCGGAGGCCGGCTCCGAACTCAGGTCCTTCTGATTCCAGGGCCGGCGCTCTATTCACTGCGCCACCTAGCCGCCCCACAAAAAACTTTTTTATACTGTTATATTATCACTTAACTTCTAGAATCAAAAAGAAGAAAAAAATCCTTTACCCCATCAGACTTTATGACAGTTTTTCTTTTTTTTTTTTTTCAGAAAAGACCAAGCTATTGATTTACTGAGAATTTTTTTTATCAGTTATTATATTTTAATGTGGGTTGGCTCAGTTCTGGGGAAGTGCATATTTTATTGCCATGCACATTTGATATCAGTGGGAGTGGGGTTATACCATGCCTTAGAGTAGACAGTCAGGGCTTCTAAAACTTTTTCCACTGTAGCAGCAAGCACCCCAACATCCCCAGGGCGGCTGCCCACACAGGTTCTTAGATCTGCTTTTCGAAAGAAAAGCAACTCAAAATCCGTTAACAAGCTCACTTTAATCAATCAAACATATATTACCTAGTTCAGGGGGAAAATGTCAGCACCCAGAACTTCAGAGTATACAGACAGATCAAACAGACAGGCTTCCAAACTGTCCAACCATTATCAATACCAAAATCACAGTTACCAAAGAGGGAAGCATCAACATCTGGGTTTTCAAAGCTGAGGCTCTCAACAGCTGCCCAGAATCCCATCTGGTCAAATCACACAATACTTCTCAAAGTGAGCCCCAAAGCAAAGACTCCCATCAGGCTTTATATAGCCTTCTCCTGGCTCAGAGAATGTAACAACCTTCTTGACCCACTGCCCAATCACAAAGTGTCAAGGTGTGGGCTTTCCTGAAAAACAAGCCTCCCACCACAGGCTCCAGGTACATTTAACCTAGGGGCAGGGAAGATCTTTAAATTTGCATTTCCATTACCACTCATGACCCCTTCAGCATTTCTTAAACTGTGGGCCTTGACATCAGGAGCAGAATTCAGGAAGATGTAGTTCTATTCTTCTGAATACAATTGCCACTTTAGAGTTATCAGGAAGAGATAAAACAACTGCTGGTATCCACCTGACTTTGAGTAGTTTTCAATGAATACTTCCAGCTTCGCAGCTATATGACATTTAGTCATTTCTAGATGTTTTTTTGGGGGATGGGTTTGGGCAGCTAAGTAGCTCAATAGATAAAGCACTGGGTGTCGAGTTTGAAAGACTTGAGTTCAAATCCTTGCTCATACACTCACTTGCTATGCGACTAGGAAAATCATTTAACCTGTTTGATCCACTGGAGAAGGGAATGGTAAACCATTCTAATATTTTTCTAAGTCAGGAAAAACTAAAGAACAACAAAGAAATTTCCAACTTGGACCTACACATTTATCTACTTGTACAGTTAGTCTAATATTTAAGTTAACTCAAACATACTTTTAATAAGACAAAAACAAAAAGTACAAAATGTTATGTTTGATAACAAGAAGAGAAAAAATTTGGGGGATGGTGGTAGGGAGAGAAAACAAAGGCAAACAAACAAATATTTCCTAACAATCAAAGCTGTCCCAGAGAAGAATGGGTTGACTCAAGAGTTAGCAGATTTCCCCTTGTTGAAGTCTTCAAGCAGAGGGTGGATCTCAGATTGTATTATATGGTAGTCCTTGGCATATTGAAATGGTTAAACACAAACTGAAATGGTTTTATTTTTGGAAAAAGACATTAAACAAGGTATGTTACTATCTACTTTGCTACTGCACCCTATGGACTACTGGACTGCCTTTCCGTCTGACTTACTGCTAAAATGTCATATATGTTGACTCTCGCAATTATTTTATTTTTTTTTGGAGGGCAATTGGGGTTAAGTAACTTGCCCGAGGTCACACGGCTAGGTTTTGTTTGTGTGTGCTGAGGTTGGATCCGAACTCAGGTCCCTCTGAATCCAGGGCCGACACTCTACTCACTATGCCACCTAGCCACCCAACTCTCCCAATTATAATGTTATCTCCTTCAGAAGAGGAACTATCAGTTTTTTGTCAGCATAGCACTCTGCACATATACCTTAATATTTGCTTTTTCATTCATTGAATGCAGTATTTTTATGAGACTTGTAAATAGGTCCAATTAAATATAATTAATTATGCTTTATTAAATGATAATTAATTATAATGATCAGCACTGTGGTATAAAGGATGTAGTGCTGGACCTCAAGTCAGGAAGATATATGCTAACTAATTGTGTGTCCCAGAGCAAGTGACATTTTATTTTATTTCAATTTTCTTATCTATAAAATGAGGATAATAACTTTACCTATATCACAGACTTGTAACATGGATCCAATAAAATGATTTACATAAAGAGTTTTGAAAACTTTAAAGAGTTTTGTAAATGTGAATTATTAGTATTATTCTCTTGATCTTCTCATCTTTTACAATGCAATTCAGATAGGAATAGTTCAGGGCTACATCACTATCTTGCTACTGTTTTATACTTAACATTACACAACCTATTAACTGCTTTTTGTAATTTAATAAAAAAACAATATAAGCACATCAATTTATCCACATTTTTTTTTAAATCTGAACAAATGTTTTATTAACTTCTGTTTTACATCATTCATTTCTGCAAGATTTTGAGTTATAATCATTTTCTCCCCCTGGTTTTCCCCTACCTACCCTCCCAGAATTGCAGTCCCACAAGATATGGCTTCCTCCAATCTGCTCTCTCCCATATCATCTCCCATACCCCCTTCGACTTTTCCATTAGAGGAAGGTGAATCTCTGTGCTCCAATGCCTGAACATCTTATCTCCCAATTACAAGCAAAAGAGTATTAATAACAGTATTTATATATATTTAAAACATTTAATCTTAAGACCTTGAATTTCAGATCTATTTCCTTCCTCCCTTGTCACCCATTCCCTCTGGGCAGATAAGAAATTCAGTGTATGTTGTACATGTCTAATTATGCAAAACATTATCATAGTAAATAGATTGTACAAGGCTGCTTATAATTCCCTCCCACTCATCCCACCCCAACCTGGTCCATTCCCTACTTTGATCCTGTCCCTCTTCTATAGTGGGTACTTCCAACCTCCACTCCCCCCAAGGATGCCCTCCCATCCATCTTCCCTCCTCTCATCCCCCTTCCCCCTATTCTGCTGTAGGTTGAGATGTCCCATTTAGTATGAATGTCATTCTCTCCCTGAACCAAATTCAATGAGAATGTGGTTTTGCTTTTTGGCTTTCTATTCTTCCCCTCCCTTGCAACCACTTCCCCTTGCTTCTTCTACATGAGATAGTTTACCCTACCCTTTCTCTCCCCATCTCCTCTTGCCACTTTCCTCATAATTTTACCCCCTGAGTATCCTCCTTTCCCAACATATTCAACCTATGCCCTCTATGCATATACAACTGTAACCATATACACACACATTCACATATGTATTCATATGGCCATACACCCTTCTTCCATTATTTTCATACTGAGAAAGATTTCATCAGTTACAGTTATTGTTTTTCCATAGAGGAATGTAAATAGTTCAACTTTGATAAGTTCCTTTTGATTTCTTTTCCCTGATTACCTTCTCAGACAGCTCTTGCTTCTTGTGTCTGGATGTCAAATTTTCTATTCAATTCTGGTTTTTTCCTCAAGAATGCTTGAAAGTACTCTATTCCACTGAATGACCATATTTTCCCCTGAAAAAAAATACTCAGTTTTGCTGGGTAGGTAACACTTGGATTCATTCCCAGCTCTTTTGCCCTCTGGAATATCATATTCCATGCCCTTCTATCCCTCAGTGTAGAAGCTGCCAGGTCCTATGCAATTCTGATTGTGTTTCCACAATATTGAAATTGTTTCTTCCTGGCTGCTTGTAGTATTTTCTCCTTGATCTGGGGGTTCTGGAACCTGGCTATAATATTCCTGGGAGTTTCTTTTGGGGATCTTTTTCAGGAGGTGATTGGTGGATTCTTTCAACCTCTATTTTGCTGTCTGGATCTAAAACTCAGGGCAATTTTCCTTGAGAATTTCTTGAAGGTGATTTCTAGGTTCTTTCTTTGATCGTGGCTTTCAGGTATTCCAATAATTTTTAAATTGTCTCTCCTGGATCTATTTTCCAGGTCAGTGGTTTTTCCCATGAGATATTTCACATTTCCTTCTAATCTTTTGTTTGTTTGGATCTGCTTAACAGCATCTTGATTTCTCATAAAGTCATTAGCTTCCATTTGCTCCAATCTAACTCTGAAGGAATGAATCTCCTCAGTGAACTTTTGAGATTCTTTTTCCATCTGGCAAATTCGACTTTTTAAGGCATTCTTCTCCTCATTGCCCTTTTGGGCCTCCTTTGCCATTTGAGTTAGTCTATTTTTAAGGTGTTGTTTTCTTCAGTCAGGCTGTTGACCCTCATTTCATACTTTTCCTGCATCCTTCTCATTTCTCTTCCCAATTTTTCCTTCACTTCTCTTATTTGATTTAAAAGTCCTTCTTAGGGTCCTCTATGGCCTGTAACCTGCTCATGTTTTCCCCTGGGGCTTTTGGAGCAGGACTTCTGACCTCACAGTCCTCTTCCCACTCCATGCTTCGACCCTCCTTGTCCCCAAAGTAGGAGTCTGGGGTTGCATTTTTCTGTTTAATTTGTTTCCTTTGCCTTGGCATTTTGCCACTTAATAACTTGACTTTTGGGCTTGTTGCCACAGTAGAACTCTGCCAACAGACAGGGGAGCTTCGTCCTGAACATGTGGGGGGGCAATTTTCGTTTCTGGCAAGTTGGAAACCCACCCACGACTTCTACCCCAGATCACACTCCAGATCCAGGGAGTTTAAAGCAAGAGTGATTACCCCCCTAAGACAGATCACTGGATCTCCCTATAGTTTGCAGGACAGGAGCTGGAGCTGCCTCTGAAAACTACAAAATGGAGTGTCTCCACAGCCCCTTCTAGCCCCCAGGGGAGGAAGCCGACACATTCCCCAAATACTGGTCCCAAAGTCCATAGGGCACTAACTTCTCAATTTGTCCTAGGCATGTCTATGTTGATAATTCTGTAATCACCACAGCTGCTGGTGTTCTGGCGTCCCTCCAGCTGGCTGCTGGCCCTGCTGCCCTGGGGCTAAAACCGCGACTCAGGAGCTTGGCTGTGCTCAGCTCCCCATGCTCTGCATGCTGCACTGCCAGCTCCCAGAGTGCTGGGCTGGTCCTTCCTGCAGGGCTGCTTGGCTCCCCTCAGCAGGACGTTGGCTTCTCTGTGTTGTTCTGTGGGTGCTGGGGCTCCAGAAGTTATTCAGAGTCCCCTTTTACATAGTTTGGTGGCAATCTGGGGGCAGATTGGCTTGGACGTGCTGTTTCTACTCCCTATCCACATTTAAAATGTACCTATTATATACCATGCCCCATGCTAAGTGCTGAGAGATACTGAGACAAAAAAAAAAAAATCCTGCTCTCAGGGAGCTAACATTCCATCACAGGAAACAACATGTATCTACCCAAGGATATACAGAATATATATTGACACAATGTATATATCAACTCTGTTCTGCAGACATGGGCTCTGTTATGCTTACAATAAGTTGTTTACTTATATATGTGTATATATATGCTTCTCTCCTTTTACAGAGGGCAGGACAATGGAAATACACAAAATCCAGACAATCAGAAGGATTTCTGAAGCTCAGAACTACTTAAAATACCATAGTGAAGTCTAATCAAATTTGAAGATGCCTGTAACTGCATGAAACCACAGAACCAACCATGAACAGCTCAAGGACAAACCTGAGCAGCACCTGCAGACTAAAGAACTTGCTCAGTTGTTTCTAAATATCCTGCTTTCCTGGAGTATTATATATACAGAAATCTTCTCCTTTAACCCCTACTCCTTGGCTCAAAGTCTAGAAATCATATTATCTCACCCCTCTTCCACTCCCCTTTGAGCAGCTGAGATCACTCTACCTCTCTGCTCTGCTTGTGCAAGCTTTTTTCAGAAAATCAATACATTTATAATCAGTGATCAGATTCTGTTTCATTTCAGGACACTTTATGGATCCAAAGATCTTTTGGACCTGAAGGACTTTTGTTTTTTTTAACAGCAGACTCACTGAAAGTATCCTAAAGCCAACTTCAGTAGTAGACATGATAACATGACCCTCAAATTGTTTCCACATAATTTTGTTTTCCTCTGCCAGATTTTTTTATATTTTGAAAGCTTTTATGTGCCACATATCTTAGATATTATAAATATTTTGTATGGTGACATCTGTTAAACATTCTATGTTTGAAATATTTATGTATCAATGTTATTTCTCAACAATTGTAAATAGTATCTTAGTTGAAGCTAATGGTGTGGTTCTAACATAGCTTAATCATTAAAATTCTCAAGGATGTTTTTTGTTTGCTTTGTATTTGTGGTATAGCATTTTGCCAACCTCAGTTTATAAAGGAGAGAAAACTTGGATATGTAATTCTAGGCAATAAGTTATGTCTTGAAAAATGTTTGGTAGGTGCTAAATTTTTGTGGGTGGTGTTGTCACATATTTTCTACACTCTCTTTGTTCTCATCATTGTCGTCTTTAACCCCATCATTTATATTATCACTGTCATCTCAGTTTTCTCATGTTTTCTGATAAAGTTAAGGTGGAAACACCCCCAGGGGAAGATACTGTACTGTTTTTTCTACATTATTGCACAAGTGGAAACTAATGACACTTTTTATAATTAAATGAAAGTTTTTTGTTGTAGGCTCACTGAAATAATTTTCTGAGCAACTCCAGTAACAGACAGGACAATGAAGATGATTTCATACTTCATAATTTTCTCACATAGTTTTTATTTTTTTCAGTAGGTTTCTATGTTTTGAAAGTGCTTACATTCATGTAGTTTGGAGATTGTTAATATTTGCTAAAGCAACATCTATTAAAATGGTTATTCTTAATTATTGGCATTAATCAATATCATGTCTAGGTGTTTATTAAAAGCCATTCTGATTTTCAATGATAAACAGTTCCACTACAGTTTATTTAATTAATTCTCAATGAAAACAAAACAAGTTATGCTTTTTCTTACTTCTACACTCCTGTGGTGAGCAGAGACAGGAAGGGGAAGGAGTTATAAGGATAGGGTCGGGGCGGGGGGGTGAATAGAAGAAAATAGTCATTGCCATTAATCTCTCTCTCTCTCTCTCTCTCTCTCTCTCTCTCTCTCTCTCTCTCTCTCTCTTTCTCTCTCTCAATATCATCAATATGCTTTTGTCTCCAATTCTCTTATTATCCTGGCAATCACATTATAACTGTGCTCAAGGTTACTTACTTCCCTCCAAAAATGTGTTTCCCAGGGGGCGGAGCCAAGATGGCAGATTAGAAACAGCTTCTCCAAGGTGCTGTCCCTCCAGACCACTTCCAAATCAGGTAAAAGGGGACTCTAAACAACTTCTGGAGCCCCAGATCCCACAGAAAAATAAAGAGAAGCTAACCTCCCACTGAGGACAGCCCAGCAGCCCTGCAGGGAGTGGCCAGCACAGCAGCACACGGGGAGCCCCTGTGAGTCGCAGTTTTAGCCCCAGGGTGCCCAGACCAGCAGCCAGATAGAGGGACCCCAGAACACCAGCAGCTGTGGTGATTCCAGAATTATCAAAGCAGACATGCCTAGGACAAAGTGAGAGGTTAGTGCCCTATGGACTTTGGGACCAGTATTTGGGGAATACTTCAGGCTTCCTCCCCTGGGGGCTAGAAGCTACTGAGGAGACACAACACACTCACCATTTTGCAACTCCAGTGGCGGCTTCAGCTACAGGCCTGCGAATTGTAGGGATATCCAGCGATCAGTCTTGGGGGTTAATCTCTCTTACTTTAACCTGCTTGGATCTGGATTGTGATCTGGGGGGGGAGGTCTTGGGTGGGTATCCAACTTGCCAGAACCAGAAGTTGTGAAGACCCCAACATTCTGGACAGAACCTCCCCTGTCTGGTGGCAGAGGCCGACTGTGGCAACAAGCCCAAAAGTTAAGTGATTAAGTAATTGTTAAGAAATTAAGTGGCAACATGCCTAGGCAAAGGAAACAAAATAAACAGAAAAATGCTACATTAGACTCCTATTTTGGGGGTAAAGAGGATCAAATCATGGAACAGGAGGAGGAATGTGAGGTCAGAAATCCTGCACCAAAAGCCCCAAATGAAAATACGAGCAGGTTACAGGCCATAGAGGACCTTAAGAAGGACTGTAAAAATGAAATAAGAGAAGTGGAGGAAAAATTGGGAAGAGAAATGAGAAGGATGCAGGAAAAGTATGAAATGAGGGTCAACAGCCTGACTGAGGAAAACAACACCTTAAAAAATAGACGAGCTCAAATGGCAAAGGAGGCTCAAAAGTGTAATGAGGAGAAGAAACACTTAAAAAGCAAAATTTGCCAGATGGAAAAAGAATCTCAAAAGCTCACTGAGGAGATTCATTTCTTCAGAGTTAGACTGGAGCAAATGGAAGCTAATGATTTTATGAGAAATCAAGATGCTGTTAAGCAGATACAAACAAATGAAAGAATAGAAGGCAATGTGAAATATTTTGGTGGGAAGGGATGATACTTAAGGGCTGAAGTTATGAGGTGAGAGAGCAAAGTGGCAAGAGGAGATGGGGAGAGACAGGGTAGGGTAAACTATCTCATGTAGAAGAAGCAAGGGGAAGTGGTTGCAAGGGAGGGGGAGAATAGGAAGGGAAAAAGGCAAAACCATATTCTCATTGAATTTGGCTCAGGAAGAGAATGACACACATACTAAATGGGATATCTCACCCTGCTGGAGAGTAGGGGGAAGGGGGATGAGGGGGGGATGATGGAGGGGAGGGCATTCTTGGGGGGAGGGGAGGTTGTAAGTAGCCACTATTGAAGAGGGACAGGATCAAGGTAGGGAATGGACCAGGTGGGGGGTGGGATGGGTGGGAGGGAATTATAAGCATCCTTTTACAATATATCTACTATGGTAATGTTTTGCATAGCTAGACATGTACAACACATACTGAATTACTTATCTTCCCAGAGGGAATGGGTGACAAGGGAGGAAGGGAATGGATCTGAAATTTGAGGTTTTAAAATTAAATGTTTCAAATATATATAAATGCTATTATTAATACTATTTTGCATGTAATTGGGAGATAAGATGTTCATGCATTGGGGCAAAGAGATTCACCATGCCGTAATGGTAAAGTCGAAAGGGGTATGGGAGAATATATAGGAGAGAGAAGATTGGATGAGAGGATATCTTGTGGGACTGCTATTCTAGGGTAGTGGGTAGGGGGAAAATGGGGAAAAATTCTAACTCAAAATCTGACGGAAATGAATGATGTTAAACAGAAGTTAATAAAGCTTTTGTTAAAAAAAAAAGAAACAAAAATGTTTTTCCCAAACCTGAACAAGTACTCC
>WOXC01007357.1:0-24936 GCA_011680675.1 Gymnobelideus leadbeateri | reverse complement strand
AAGGAAGGAAGGAAGGAGGGAAGGAAGGAAGGAAGAGAAAGGAAGGGAGAGAGGGAGGAAGGAAGGAAGAGTGGGAGGAAGGAAGGAAGAGAGGGAGGGAGGAATGGAGGAAGGTAAAAAGAAAGGTTCTAGGACTTTCATTGGTATAAGGAAATCTAAGGTGAGGAAAACACCATCTACCAATGCAGATCAGCACTTATAGTCTTAGAGAGAGGTCTTGGAGATCACCCAGGCTAAGTGACTGCCCAATATCACAGAAAAATATGTGAATGAGGACTGATTTGAACTGGGTCTTCTTGACTTTTAAGTTAACTCTCTATCCTCTATGTCATACTGCCTTTCATGGGAAGTTATAAAATCCTTTTAATGAATCTAATGATTTTCCCTGGAAAAAGATGCTTTATTTTACCAGTCATGTTCTTCCAATATATGGTATGGCCTCAAGGCATGAAATAATACAGTTTCTGAAAAATTGAAATAGAGAACCACCCAAAGTGAACTGGATGTGTACGTGGTAGATGTGTGAAAGCTGAAACATATCACAAACAAGGAATTATAAAGGAGGAGGATAATGTAAATAATGGCATTGAAGAAAATGTATGATGTGGGGGGAGGAGATTGGGGAAAATGAGGTTAAAATGGACAACCTGAGTATTTCAGTGGTGACTTCAAGAATGCCTGAACTTGAGGAAAGTCCCTAGAACACTGGGTGATAAACATGTGACTTAAGAGTGACAGAGGACATTGGAGGAATACTTATATTGATGAGATCATGGATCCACTTGAGGTTTTTGAGTACTGGGAGAATAACACAATGTTACCACAGAATGTGCCAGAGTATGGATTACTATTGTAGTTACCATCATCATCATCAATTTCATCAATCATTCAATCAAAAATTAAATCAATCAATATCATTGTCAGTGTGGGATAACATCATCATTGAACCATCTCTGGTTTCAGTGTTAGAAGGAACTGTCAATAAGTCAAACTCCCTATAGAATAGCAGATCATCACCTGCTCCCAAACTTCCTGAGGTACTGAGGGGAAACAGTCATTATGTGTGAGAGATACTTAAACATTATTTATCCACTATGTCACACTGCCTCTATGGTACTGTTGTTATTTTTATTAGGCAGAAAGACACCATGGCACAGTATTAGAGGACTGATCTCAAAGCTAAGAAGACGTGAATTCAAGACTTACCTTTAACACATAATGGCTATGTGATCCTGGGAAAGTTGTCACAACTCTCCATGCTTCAGGAAACTCTAAGATTATAACTTCTGAGAAGGTGCTCAAAACCTGCATCAATTGAGAAAATTACTTCACCTGGGAGTTCCCTATCCCAGTGAAATCACAGGTCCAAGATAGTAATTCTTATTACTACAACAACAGTTACTGCTGATACTCCTTCTACTACTACTCCTACTCAACTTCTCCAACTACTACCACTGCCACCACCTAAGTACTACTTTCTACTATACTTCTACTATTATTACTACTACTACTACTATACTACTACTACTATACTACTTCTACTACTACTATCTCTGTCATATTTTTCTCCTTTCAGTATTATATGACAAACTATTCTAAGTGAGAAAAGAGCCAGACAAGATATGTTTATGTCCTGGTGTCAGTAAGAGTGAATAACATTATCAGAGGTGCCTCTCAGGTGTTAAATAGTATAGTTCACCATCTGGATTGAAAAAATGTTGAATAATGTTAAGAACACATATTTGAATGTATGCCATTACTTTTCATAATTGTTTTGTAAGTTGAAATTTATGTTGGGTGACATGAAAATGAGGACAGATATTTTCATAATCTCCTATGACCCAAATGTATTATGGATTCTTTCATACAGTTTTAATATATCTCTAAATTATTCCTAAATGTCTATTAATAATTGAGGAGAGAGAAAATTATATTATCTCCTAATGGCATTTGGAATTTTTACTTTCTCTTTGGAATGAATATTCCCTATGCATTTCTTGCTGTCAGATACTAAAGTATACTAAGGTTATATATTACACAGAATCAATTTGATGGTCTTGTGTTCAGAAGTGACAACCACACTGAAAAATGTGGTGTTTCTTTTCTTTCATTTCTTTCCTCTTCTCTTTCCCTCTCCCTATTTCTCTCCCTCTTTCTCTTTCATTCTTCTCTATTTCTTCCTTCCTTCCTTTTTTCTTTCTTTCTCTCTTTTTTCCTTCCTTAACTCAATCAACAAAACCCTTTCCCATCATGGAACATCACTGTCCTTGGGACAAGATGGATGGAACACAAGATAATCATGGATTCTCTCAGTACCAAAGATCAGAGCAAAGCCCTATCTTCCAGGCATTTTATTATGAGAGCCTTCCCTCCTCCTCTCCTCTCTCTAGGATGGTTTCTAAGAGTCTCTTTAGCCCACTAAGGAAGAAGGGCCTCAGGCTTTCTAAGAGATCATTATATCATCATAACAGCACAATACTTACTTCTCATGGCTTAGCAACATCCCAATAGTGAGAGCCGGGAAGACAAAATCAGACTCTAACACAACCCTCAAAGGAGACCAGCAGTGATGGGTGACTGACACAGAGGTGGTTTTTGATTAAGTGTTTAGAAAAGGAATGAGAATTTGAATCATTTAACACATCACCTATGCTTAACCTAATTAGTCTTTCTGTTAGTTGTTTTAGTCGTATCGCCTTCATGGCCCCATTTGGGATTTTCTTGGCAAAGATCCTTTGGCCATTTCCTTCTCCAACTCATTGTACAGATGAGGAAACTGAGACAAAAAAGATTAAATGACTCACCCAGGGTCATGTATTTTAATAGTCATGAGGCTGGATTTGAACTCAGGTGTTTCTGACTCCAAGCCTGGCAACCCTGCCTTCTGTGCCACCTAGCTCAATATCATATAACAGAGAGAATACTGGGTTTGGAAGAGACTTTTAAATATCTCATTTGAAGCCTGTTTCCTTTATGACATCAGGCAAGTTTCCTCTTTTGTAAAATTAAAATAGGGGTTCAGAGATCCCTTCCAATTGTGGGATCAACTTCCCTAGTCCCTTTTAGCTCTTCACGCTGCTGTGGTCCTGTGAAGGCCAAGCTCAGAATGCCATCGTTGTATGCGGTTATTGTCAGTTTGCAGAGAGAGAGATGGCATCTAAAACACAGTCACAGCATTTCGGAGCAAGTGTCTTACAAACATTATCTCATTTGATTCCCTCAACAACCCTAAGGCCCAGGTCTGACCTTTCCACTCCCCTTTACTCCATAAAGTTTAAGTCTTCCCTAATGCCATCCAGGATTAAATCTAAAATTCTGTTTGTGTTTTAAAACCCCATATAGGCTGGCCCCTTCCTACTTTGTTGGCTGTGCGTCTCCAGGCAAGCCACTTCATGCCACCTGCCTATAAAATGGGGATAAAAATAACACCCACTTCCCAGGGGTATTGTGAGGATCAAAAATATTTGGAAATATTTCACAAAACTAGCTAACCAGCTCCTGGACAGGAGGTGAATGTTACTAGATCATAGAATATGAGGAGCTGGTTAGCTAGGTTTGTGAAATATTTGGATTTACCTCCAATTTTTATGTAGTTGTTTACATGTTCAACCATTAGAATGTGAGCTCATTGAGGGCAGGATTTGATTTTTCCTTTTTAAAAAAATATCTATTTCATAGCTCCTAACACATAGTAGGCTCTTAATAAATGCTTGTTGACTTGAACCTATGAGATAAGCGTTTTTATTGATTTTACTGTGATTTTACTGGTAAGAAAAGTGAAACTGAGGTCTAAGGTCTAAGAGCTCTGACCAGAATCCCACAGTCAATATGGGCCTGGGTATGGTTCTTAACCCATCCCACTGATTGCAATTCCAGGATTCTTTTCACTATGCCATATTACATTTTTATTTATTTATTTTTTGCTTTTTGAAGGGTAATTGGGGTAGTTTTTGTTTTAAGTGTCTGAGGTCGGATTTGAATTCAGGTCGTCTTGACTTCAGGGCTGGTGTTCTCTGCACCACCTGCCCGTCTATTACTTTTTAAAAAATTATTTCTAAAACGTAAATACACAATAAGAAAAGAAAAAATCAATATACACAGTAGAATATAAGAGGACCCAAAATAATACAGCAATAAATTTCCATTTCAAGAAAGGGTATATAATAAATACTACACATTATGTTCAGAGCTGTCTGTCTTTGCTTCCTTGTAATATTTCTTTTGTTCTCTGCTGTGCACGCCATATTACTTATTTTTTGCTCATAATTTCTTTAATTGCATAAACTACTATTAGAAAAATCTTTTAAACATAGTTCTTTAAAAAAATAACATTCATTTCCTGTTCTCAATAACTTCAATATTAGATAATTCAGTACACTTCTTTTTGGAGCAGGAGATAGAGCACAGGGACCTATACAAGAAGAACTGAGTTTGTATCTGACTAGCTAGCTGCTTACTTCTTTTTTTTTTAAGGGACTAGATGGCAATGTGATTGGGGTCAAGTGACTTGCCCAAGGTCACACTGCTAGTTAAGTGTCAAGTGTCTAAGGCCAAATTTGAACTCATGTCTCCCTGACCTCAGGGCCAGTGCTCCACCTAGCTGCCCCAGCCATATTACTTCTTAAGGGAACATTAAATCCCTCTCCTATCTGAGAAGACGTCATTCATTCAACCTTTGCTTAAAGATGACAGAGTTGGATATAAACATTTTACCCGAAGAATAGTAGTTTTCCCAGGCAACCTGAGCTTCCCTAAAGAGCCTCGTTTTCTTATCTTTTTTTTTTCCTTCCATGATTTGCTTAGGTTTCAGCACTTGTCAGACTTTGATGGGAGGTCAGTTGAAGTCGCCATTCGAAAAAGACATTGTCTTCACTTCATGTTGAGTAGCAAAGAGGCTGTCCATATGAAAAATCTATCAAGTCTTTTTTTCCCTTTCCTTTATTTTCACTTTGTCTGATCCTGGGAGAAGGGAGAGACTTGGGAAGAGCTGATAGAGGGAAGCCATGCAGGCAGTGGTGACTTGAAGGATCTTAAGAGAAGAAATGATTCGGGCAGATCTTGACACAACAATACAACAGAATGCAGGATATGGGGCCTTGGATTGGGGTTTAAACTGGTCCAGAAACATTAGTGTCTGTCTTCCTTCCATGTACATTCTGAAGTGTTAGTGTCTGGTTCCCAGAAAAGGCTAGGCTTGATATTTCTGAAGATGGTCCCTGTAAGTACCTGGCACATACATGATAAGGACATGCTTGTTATGCTTGTTTACATCAGATGTAAATCTCCTTCTTTGCTATTTCCACCTATTGATGTTAGTTCTGACTTCTGGCCAAGTTACTGGAAGAGAGCTGAGGTCCCACACCTTCTTTAATATCTCCAGTTTCTTCAATGGAAGTAGCAGGGTGTCCAAGCATGTGAAGAGTAAAATTGGCAGATGAACAGTTCGTTTCAATGGCCATGGAAGTGGCTGAAGCAGGCCCTGTGGAGCACTTAGAGGTTTCTCAAACATTAAAAATGCCCAACGTTATACACTACATACCAGGTCTTGCCACTGGACTTTGATGAATCTGGAATTGAGAGTGAAACTGACGACTTTGTGTAATCTCATAAGTAAAGATATCAGCCAGTGAGTCCTCTTTGAAAACTAAGGACAAACAGCAGCAGCAGCAGCAGCAGCAGCAGCAGCAGCAGCAGCAGCAGCAGCAGCAGTAGTAGTAGTAGTAGTAGTAGTAGGAGTAGTAGTAGTAGTAGTTATAACTAGTAGTAGTAGTGGTGTGGTGGTAGTAGTAGTAGTAGTAGTTGTTTTTGGTGGTGGTGGTGCCAGTATAGTAGTACCATTTGTTTAATTGTTAATTTTTTCATTTTTTTCTTTTTTTATTAATTTATTTGTTTAGTTTTAGTTAACAAGATTCAATTCCATAGTTCCTTGATTTTCAAATTTCCTTTACCTTCCTCCTCCCACTCCCCACGATGGCATATAGTCTAGTATAGGATCTGCAAATACATTCATAGTAGACATTAGTCCAATTACAAACGCGTATTGTACTAGGTGGAATGAAAAATGGTAAAGAAAAAATAAAACCAAACAATGAAAAGAAAAAGATCAAGTAGTTTGCTTCCATCAGGATTCAAGCTCAGTTCTTTCTAGTTATTTCTCTGGATGTCCCATTTCTCTCCTTCATGAGTCTTTCGGGATTGACTTATATCACTGCATTGCTGAGAAGAGTCCAGTCTGTCATAGTTGGTCATCACACATATGTTGTGTCTGTGATTGTACACAAATTTCTCCTGATTCTACTCTTCTCACTCAGCATCAGTCTGTATAAGCTTCTCCAGGTAAATATGAAAACCGTCTGCTCCTCGTTTCTTATAGCACAATAGTATTCCATTACATTCATATACCACAGCTTGTTTAGCCATACCCCGATTGATGGGCACCCCTTTAGTTTCCAATTCTTTGCAACCACAAAAAGGGCTGCTATAAATATTTTGGTACATTTGGGTCTTCCTCCCACTTCTATGATCTCTTTGGGATATAACCCTAGAAGTGGTATTGCTGGGTCAAAGGGTATGAAATTATTTATAGCCCTTTGGGCATAATTCCAGATTGCCCTCCAGGATGGTTGGATAAGTTCACAACTCCACCAGCAATGCATTAGTGTTGCAATTTGCCCACATCCTCTCCAGCATTTGTCATTTTCTTGTTTTGTCATCTTAGCCAATCTGACTGGAAAGATGTGGTATCTCAGAGTTGTTTTGACTTGCATTTCTTTAATCAATAGTGATTTAGAGCATTTCTTCATATGCTTATAGATATCTTTGATTTCTTTCTCTGAAAACTTCCTGTTCATATCCTTTGACCATTTATCAATTGGGGAATGACTTGTATTCTTATATATTTGACTCAATTCTCTGTATATTTTAGAAATGAGTCTTTTATATAGGTTGTAAAAATTCTTTCCCAATTTCCCACCTCCCTCTTGATCTTGGTTACATTGGCTTTGTTTGTACAGAAGCCTTTCAATTTAATGTAATCAAATTTATCCATTTTGCATTTTATACTGCTCTCTAATTCTTGTTTGATCCTAAAGTGTGACTCTGCACAGATCTGACAGGTAAACTATTCCTTGCTTTTCCAGACTGCTTACAGTATCATCTTATACCTAGATCATGCACCATTTAGACTTGATTTTGGTATATGGTGTTAGATAATGGTCTATGCCCAGTTTCTGCCATACTGTATTCCAGTTTTCCCAGCAGTTTTTCAAATAGTGGGGACTTTGGGTTTATCAAACAATAGATTACTATATTCATTAACTGCTGGGTCTCCTGCGCCCAATCTATTCCATTGATCCACTACTCTACTCCTCTGCCAGTACCAAGCAGTTTTGATGACTGCTGCTGTATAATACAGATTAAAATCTGGCATAGTTAGTCCACCTTCCCTATCATTTCTTTTCATTAATTCCCTTGATATTCTAGACCATTTGTTTTTCCAAATAAATTTTGTTACTATTTTGTCTAACTCTACAAAGTAGTTTTTTGGTAAATTGATTGGTATGGCACTAAATATATAGTTTAGTTTGGGTAAAATTGTCATTTTTATTATATTAGCTTGACCCAGCCACAAGCGATTGATATTTTTCCAATTAGTTAGATCTGATTTTATTTGTGTTAGAAGTGTGGAGTGGTCCATCTCCTTTTCTGAATTCAGAGAACTGTGCCTGTTTATTTTTCCCCTCCCTACTGGGAAAGTCCCTAATCTTTCATCCAATTAGAAATCAACAACAATAATGTTGTATTGTTTCTTTTTAGTTAATTGACATTATCTGATTGTTTTTAACATGTAAAAATCTATGCCCTTCACCTCCCGCCCTGTTCTTCAGGGTCCAGGAGTAAGCTGAGGAGGTCTGGTCCCAGATTGTTAGACAATTACCATGCATTCATTGCTTAATAAATCAATATGCTTGGAAAGATCGAACCTTTGTTTCCCTCAGTCATTTCAGCTTTCACCACAATAGGATCATGGCAGGGTTGTGGTGAGATAATATTTGTAAAGTGCTTATGAGGCACTGTGCTTGGCACATAGTAGGTGTTTCTGATATTTCACAATCTCCTAATTGGTCTGCATCTCAAGAAGAAAATAACGTAAATGAAGGACAATTGAACATTGTTCCTAGAAGGATCTCTGGGATCAGGTAGTCCAACCTCCTCATTCTTCATGTGAGGAAACTGATTATACTATGTCCTGGGATAATAATGTTTTTATGACCTATTTTTTTAGGAATGTTGTGACAAACTTTCTCTGGTATTGAAGTGATTTTAGTAATCAATCCTGGAAATTGAACTAGGAAGAACTGAATTCAAATCAGGCCTCAGACACTGACTAACTGGTGATCCTGAACAAGTCACTTAACCTCTCTCTGCCTCAGTTTCCCTAACTGTAAAGTTAGGAAATAATATTGCCTATCTTTCAGGGTTGCTGTGAGGGTCAAATTGCAAAGCAGTTAACACAATGCCTATCACATAGTAAACATTATATAAATTTCTTAGCTATTGCTATTATTAATAATAGTTGTAGGATGCTAATCATGCTTATACTACCTACTTCTCAGGATGATTGTGGCGATAGTTCTCTTTTAACTAGGTAGTGCAATGGAAATCAGGAAGACAAGAGTTCAAATCTGGTTTCAAAAACTTTCTAGCTGTGTGACCCTGGGCAAGTCATTTCACCTTTGCCTTATTTTCGTCATTTATGAAATGGAGCTTATAAAATACTTTGTGAGTATCAGTTATTGTTGTTGGATTATTTCAGTTGTGTCCAACTCTTCATGTCCCCATTTTTAGGTTTTCTTGGCAAAGATTCTGGAATGGTTTGCCATTTCCTTCTCCAGATCATTTTACAGAAGAGGCAAATTAGGGATAAGTGATTTGCCCGGTTCACACAGATATTTAATCTGGGGTTGGTTTTGAACTCATGAAGATGATAATGCTCTACCCACTGCCCCACCTGACTGCCCTGTGAAGATCATCTGAAATAATAATCGTAATGCACTTGCCATATGGTGTCCCCACAGAGTAAGTACTTACCAAATACGTATTTCTATCCTATCTTTTCCAACTTAAATCAAGCTAATAACGTAAGCTATGCATATCAAAGAAGACATTAGGGAGGAGATGAGACTCAGGATCCTACGATGGAAGGGGCCTTCATGTCCATCTTGTCCAAACTCACACATTTCAATAGATAGTTATGGCAGTCCATATCCTCTGGCTCAGAATCCATTGTTCTTTGCACTGGGTACTTCTGGGAAAGATTTGAGTGGGACATGACAGCTGTCTTCAACCACTGACAGGCTGTCACTGGGAAGAAGGGAGAGCCTTGTTCTGCTGGGCCCCAGAGGGTCCGATTGGAACAATGGCTAAAAGTTCCTATTAGGAAAATTTGATTCTAATATGAGGGAAAAAAGAAAAACAACTTGCTAGTCATTCAAATTGTCTCCAAGAAGAATGAGTTGCTTTGGGAATGGTATTTGTCAGTCATTGTCAATCTTCAAAGAAGAGTAAGTGGCCACTTGGGTACTCTAGAGAGGGTTATTCAAATATTGCATAGAGTAGGCCCCTAGAGGAGATCCATCACCTTTGAGATTGAGTCAAAGTGGATAGAGCGACAGGCCTCTAATAAGGAAGATCATAAATCTAGCCTCAGGACCCTGCGCAAATCACTTTAACTGCTATTTTCCTTAGTCTACCCATCTGTAAAGTGTAGAGAATAATACGACCCTCCTTTCTGGGTTGTCATCAGGATTAAGTGAGATAATTGTAAGGCATATTGTTGTCAGGATTAAGTGAGATAAATGTTGGTCATAATTATTTTTGAATACTATTTTATTTTTCCCCAATTATATGTAGAATGATTTTTAATATTCATATTTTAAAATGTTGTGTTTGAAATTCTTGCCCTTCACCTTCTCTGAGATGTTTAGCAATTTGATATGGGTTATGCATGTTCAATCATACGAAACATTTCCATATTAGGTTGTGAAAGAAAACACAGACCAACAATATTTCAAAGATATCAAAAAAAGGGGGAAAAGACCTACATGTACAAAAATATTTGTAGCTTCTCTTTATGTAGTGGCAAAGAATTAGAAATTAAGGATGGATGCCCATCAATTGGGGAATGGCTGAACAAGTTGTGGTATATAAGTGCAACAGAATTCTAATTGTACTATAAGAAATGATGAGCAGACTGACTTCAGAAAAACCTAGAAAGATTTGTATGAACTGATGGGGAGTGAATTGAGCAGAAGCAGGAGAACATTATACACAGTAACAGAAACATTGCACAACAATCAGCTACGTAGATCTTCACAGTAATGAATGATCCAAGACAATTCCAGAACACTCATGATAGAAAATGCTATCCACATTCAGAGAATGAACTATGAAGTCTGAATTGTCTTTTGGGTTTTTTTCTCTTGGTTTTTCCCTTTTGTTTTGTTTTTTCTTTCACAACATGACTAATGTGGAAAATGTTTAAATGATTGTACATGTATAACCTTGCCATCTTGGGTAGGGGGGATGAGAGAGAGGAAGAAAAATTTTGGAAATCAAAATCTTATTTAAAAAATGAACGTTGAGAACTATCATTACATGTAATTGGAAAAAGTAAAATACCATTTTAAAAAAAGACCAAAAAATATCATACACACACAAAAAGTGATGCTTTGATCTACATTCAGACTCTCTTAGTTCTTTTGTTTTTTTTTTTTGTTTTTTTGTTTTTTTGCTTTTTGGAGGGCAATTGGGGTTAAGTAACTTGCCCAAGGTCACATGGCTAGGTTTTTGTTTGTGTGTTCATTAAGTGTCTGAGACCGGAACCGAACTCAGGTCCTTCTGACTCCAGGGCCGATGCTCTACTCACTGTGCCACCTAGCCACCCCTCTCTTAGTTCTTTTATTAGAGGTAGATATATTAGCTATTATTATTACAGTGGAAAGAATTTTTAAATTTGATCACTTCCAGTTGGAGTCAAGGGACTTAGTAAGTTCAAATCCTAACTAACAACTACTAGCTGTGTGACCCTGGGCAAGTCACTTAACTTTGTCTCAGTTTCCTCCTCTGGAAGATAATTCCTTCCTGGGTTGTTTCGAGGATCAAATGGGATATAATTTTAAAACAGTTAGAAAGTGCCTGCAATGTAGGCTCTACATACTAGCCATTATATTACAGTGCAAAAAGCTTTTAAATTTGAATATTGTCACCTGAAGTCAAAGGACCTAAATTACATCCTGGCTCTGTCAATTACTAGTTGTGACCCTGGGCAATCTCTTCACTTGTCTGCCTCTGTTTCCTCATCTGTAAAAAAGGAGATAGGACAGAACATCTGGGATTCCTTCCAGCCATTTATCTAGCATCCTATCATCTATGAGTGGCCAAGAAGAGAAAGGCCCAAGGAATTTAGCATCTGTGGAGAGTGGATAGAACAAAGTTGGAGGCTGAAGAATGAGGACCCCATGTAACTCTTAGCAGCCAAATCCCATTCTCACCAAAGAAAGCAAAGTAATTATGCAGAAAAGCCAAGTAGAGGAGGGAAAATTGCCTCAGGTCATTCCTCACAATGCACTCAGCTTCCGCCTTCACCTTGTCACATGACCTAGGCATCATGAAAGTTTCTGTTGGGAATCTCCCTAGTTTACTTTTGTCGAATTTTTCTTTGCAGTTATTTGTTTGTTTAGTGCACAGAAGTCTCCCTCATATCCCTGACATAGCTCCCTTAAGGACAGTGGAGTCAGTTCAGCACAATACTAACTAAATGGGGAAAAGAAAATCTAATTCACTGTGTATGTGATATTTTGCAATCCCATAATTACCCTGTATAACAAGAAGAAAATAATGGAAGCGAAGCCACATTGACTATGACCTTTAAAAGAACTAGCTTAGCTAAATTTATAAATGCTAGTTGTTTGCTGACATGAGCTTTATCTCTGAATTTAGGGGAGAGTAGGAGTGTGACCCAATGGACAGAGCCCTAACCTTGGTGTCAGAGGACCTGGGTTCAAATACTGCTTTTCACACTTACTACATAGATGAGCCAGGAGAATCATTGAATCTAATTGGGCCTCAGTTTTCCCATCTATAGAATGAAGCAGTTGGGTTAGACAGCCTTTGGAGTCCCTTTGTACTCTAAGTCAGTGAATATAGAGATTAAAAATAAGTTAACAGGGGTGGCTAGGTGGCACAGTGAATAGAGCACGAGCCCTGGAGTCAAGAGTTCAAATCTGACCTCATACACTTAACACAATAACTAGTGACCTTGGGCAAGTCACATAACCCCAAATTGCCCTCCAAAAAGCAAAATAAATAAATAAATAAATAAATAAATAAAAATAAGTTAACAGACAATTCCAAAGTAGAGAGTGGTGGAAAGAAGATTGTGCTGGACAAGGAATCAGAAGCTCTGGGTCTCAGTCCTAGCTCTAGACGTACTTATACCTGGGGCATTAGTAGCCCCATCTTTACCTTGCCGGACTTTTTTGAGGATTAAGTGCAGGATGTGTATTAACAACTCATGGTTATACAACATTATCTAAAGATAAGATGATGGGAATGATTAGGGAAGTAGAGCTCTTTTTCTGTAAGCCCTTATCTATATTTAATGAAATGTGTGATCTTGGGTAAGTCAGGGACTTAAATCAGATGATGCTGGAGCTGGAAGAATTAGATGGGTTCTATAATCAACACTTGATTTTACAGATGAGGAAATTGAGGCCCAGAGGGTTACACAGAAGTCCTTTTCCTTATTTGGGCTTCATTTTTTCACTGTAAAATGGGAGTTGGTACAGGGAACTGGCCTAAAGTTTCTTGAATTCTTTCCAGCTCTGACATATTTTGTATCCATGAATTTAAATCTTTCAAAACCCAAGACCAATAAGTAAAAGTCCTTCGGAGTGAAGAGCCCAGAAAGATGCTTGAATTTGGAACCATTTCAATGCCAGTGGGCATAGGAAGTAATGGAGTGCCTTCTAAAGTTCTTTAAACTTTAATTCATTGGATCAACTCATTGGAGAAATCTCTAGCTTCTCTCTTCCAGTCTGGATCAAAAATAACTTTGGAATAATAGAAGAGAAAGACTTTTCCATCCCTGCCTTTACTGTAAATCTTTCTGTTTCTGATGAGTCATCCATTGACAACCACAACAGTAACAACAAAATATTTCTTTATTGGAATGAAGTCATGCATTGATCACCTTTGTAAGCCTTGAAGCACTATAAAATGTTAACTGTTGTTGTTGTTGTTGTTGTTTAAGCAGAGGCTGGCAAACCATTTGTTGGCATTGTTATAGAGGTGATTCTTGTTCAGGGGTGCAAGTTCCCTGGCATCTGCAGACTTTTCCACCCAGCATTATTGCTTTCTTTAATATGTGTGTGTGCATGTATTTACAAATATATAACAACATTATTTCATTCAATCCCCATACAACCCTGAAAGGTTATGATTACCCCCATTTTACAGATGAGGACATTGAGGCAGACATTAAGTGAAATGTCTCGGGGTCACACAGACAGCAAATGTTTGAGGCAGTATTTGAACTCAGGTTTTCCTGACTTCTAAGCCCAGCACACGAAAAGAACACTGGACTTGTAGCCAGAGAACACAGGACTGAACCCCAGCTCTGTTGTATATGAGGATGGGCAAGGTTAGCATCCCTGGGCCTCATCATGTTTAATATGAGGGGGTTGGACTAGATGATGGAGAATCTCTCACTCTAAACATGAGCTCATGTAAATGAAGAAGACATGTGGCTAGGTGGCCACTGGGGTCCCTTTCATCTCCATAGCTCTGGTCCTACAATCTGGGACATGGAAGGTATTTTTAAATGGTTCCTAATAGAACCTCTTCATTGGGGCTAATAGGACTTAGTGTGAAGAAGGGAATTCAGATGCCTACTCAGTAAGCAGACTTCTATCTGAGAACAATAAGTCTGTTGGTCCAATGCCATTTCAAAATTATATACAGGACATCAATTTAAGGGAAATGATTACATGTGGGGAAATGGAGTAGGGTGCAATCAGGTGAAGTAACAAGCAAGCCTAGCTATATTTCTTTTCCTTGTCTGAGGCACCTAGGTGGTGCTGGTCCTGAAGTCATCGAGGTTTGAGTTTGAAATCAGCCTCAGATACTTAATAACTGTGTAAGGCTGGATAAGTCTCTTAACTACTGTCTGCCTCAGTTTCCTCATCTGCAAAATGGGGGAATCCTAATAGCACCTACCTCCCAGGGTTGTTGTGAAGATCAAATGAGAAAACATTTGTAAAGCTGTTTGCAAACCTTAAAATCCTTTGCAAATTCTAGCTACTAAATGTTTATTATTGTCACCAAGTGATTGACCTGTCTCTGAAAACAATAAAATAAAATAAAATAAAATAAAATAAAATAAAATAAAATAAAATAAATGGGATCCTCTCCAGTCTATGCAGTACTTTATAAAAACCACTTTCCCAGTCCTAACTCTATTTCCCACCAGGACTCAAAGCTAAAATTGTTTTGTTTTTGGTTTTGTTTTTTGCTTTTTGGAGGGCAATTGAGTTTAAGTGACTTAGTGCCCAAGGTCACACCTATTTGTGTGTGTGTGTGTGTGTGTGTGTGTGTGTGTGTGTGTGTGTGTGTGTGTGTGTAGGTATGTTGAGGCCGGATTTGAACTCAGTTCCTCCTTACTCCAGGGCTGGTGCTATATTTTCTGTGCCACCTAGCTGCCCCTTGAAGCTAAAATTGAAGTCAGGGTGGGGGGTAAGGAAGTTCCTTCCCAGGACCAAAGTATTCTTTCACTTCTGGTGGGAAGCTTGCAATCTTTTCCCCAGCAGCAGAACACAATTCTGTTTCCCCATCTCCCTCTGTCCTTCTCCAGAAAATTATTTGACCAAGCCTCTTCTGTTCCACTGTTCCATCTCAGGAAACTTGGGGCAGAACAAATCTCAAACTGTACCAGTTTAGGCTCAAATCATGAACATTTTGCCTGACTCTGAGTAAATATGTAGGCTTTATTTACCTGAAATCAACTGACTTTTCTTTTTTAACATGTCAACTCTTGATTGTTCCCAAGTGAATTATCTTCCTTGAGAAATTATTCCTGGTGAATTCTTTATTCTGGATTGGCTTCTGGGCTCACTCCAAAGGATTAAGGAAATGCAATCCAACAAGTGTTAATTGCCTAGGAGATAAAAGAACTAAGCACTTGGGAAAGATACAAATCATAATTATTATGATAATAATAGCTAGCATTTATAGAGCACTAACTTTTGCAAAGTGCTTCACGTTTGCAATCTCATTGGATTCTCATAGTTTACTGAGAGAGGGAAAGAAAGTGTTTTGAGAGGATCACACAGCTAAGTAAGTGTCTAAGTGGGATTTGAACTCAGATTTTTCTAATCGCAAGTCCAGTGCTTTTATTCATGTAGGTGAATTCAAACTAGGTGACTGCCAGAGACCCCTAGCTTTTAGGGTGGTGGTAAGAAAAGATAAGGTTTTTTTTTTTAAGGATTTGCAATCTTTAGTGCATTAATAAAAGCCAAACCATTACCCAGTCCCTCTATGATACCACTACAGGATCAATAAATTTTCATTTGATTTGGACAGCTAGGTGGCACAATGTATAGAGCATAGGACCTGGAATTGGGAAGAGCCATCTTCCTGACTTCAAATTTGGCCTCAGACACTTAGTATCTGTGTGACCCTAGGCAAGTCACTTAACCCTGTTTGTCTCAGTTTCCTCATCTGTAAAATGAGCTGGAGAAGGAAAAGGGAAATTACCTCATACCTTTACCAAGAAAAGTCCAGATGGGGTCACAAAGAGTTATACACGACTGAAAATGACTGAACAACAAAAATCTTTTGATTTAACATGAGACAATTAACAAGTGTTTATTGACCACCTACTATGTGCTAGAAGGGCAACCAGGTGGTTCAGTAGGTGGAGCATGGCTTGGAATCAGGAAGATTCATCTTCATGGATTCTAATCTGGCTTAAAACATTTAATAGCTGTGTGACCCTGGGCAAGTCACTTAACCCTGTTTGCCTCAGTTTCCTCATAGTTAAAATGAGCTGGAGAAGGAAATGTTAAGCCACTCCAATATCTTTTCCAAGAAAACCACAAATGTGGTCACAAAGAGTTGGGCATGACTGAAAATGACTGAACAACAAAAAACAATAATGTTCAGGAGATTAAATTAAAAACTAGAGATACCAAGAAAGAAAAAAGCCAAGATGGCAGAGTAGAAACAGCACTTCCAAGCGACTCTCCCCCCAGATGACCTCCAAACTATGTAAAAGGGGACTCTGAACAACTTCTGGAGCCCCAACACCCACAGAACGACATAGAGAAGCTAACCTCCCACTGAAGACAGCCCAGCAGCCCTGCAGGAAGGACCAGCACAGCATTCTGGGAGCCGGCAGCACAGCACTCAGTGCATGGGGAGCCGAGCACAGGTCCGCCTGAGTTGCGGTTTTAGCCCCAGGGCAGGAGGGCCAGTGGCTGGCTGGAGGGACCCCAGAACACCAGCAGCTGTGGTGATTCCAGAATTATCAACCTAGACATGCCTAAGACAAAGTGAGAGGTTAGTACCCTATGGACTTTGGGACCAGTATTTGGGGAATGCATCGACTTCCTCCCCTGGGGGCTAGAAGCCTCTGAGGAGACAGGCCATTTTGTAGTTTTCAGAGGCAGCTCCAGCTCCTGGCCTGCGAACTGTAGGGAGATCCAGCGATCAGTCTTGGGGGGGTAATCGCTCTTACTTTAACCTCCCTGGATCTGGATTGTGATCTGGGGTGGAGGTTGTGGGTGGGTTTCCAGTTTGCCAGAAACAGAAGTTGTCCCCCCACACATTCAGGACGAAAGTTCCCGCCTGGCGACAGAGCCATACTGTGGCAACAAGCCCAAAAGTCAAGTAATTAAGTGGCAACATGCCAAGGCAAAGGAAACAAATTAAACAGAAAAATGCAACCTTAGACTCCTACTTTGGGGGCAAAGAGGATTGAAGCATAGAACAGGAGGAGGGCTGTGAGGTCAGAAATCCTGCTCCAAAAGCCCCAAAGAAAAACATGAGTGGGTTGCAGGCCATAGAGGACCTTAAGAAGGACTTTAAAAATCAAATAAGAGAAGTGGAGGAAAAATTGGGAGGAGAAATGAGAAGGATGCAGGAAAAGTATGAAATGAGGGTCAACAGCCTGACTGAGGAAAACAACACCTTAAAAAATAGACTAACTCAAATGTCAAAAGAGACCCAAAAGGGCAACGAGGAGAAGAATACCTTAAAAAGTCGAATTTGCCAGATGGAAAAAGAATCTCAAAAGCTCACGGAGGAGATTCATTCCTTCAGAGTTAGACTGGAGCAAATGGAAGCTAATGACTTTATGAGAAATCAAGTTGCTGTTAAGCAGATCCAAACAAATGAAAGATTAGAAAGCAATGTGAAATATCTCATGGGAAAAACCACTGACCTGGAAAATAGATCCAGGAGAGACAATTTAAAAATTATTGGACTACCTGAAAGCCATGATCAAAGAAAGAACCTAGAAATCACCCTTCAAGAAATTCTCAAGGAAAATTGCCCTGATGTTTTAGATCCAGAGGGCAAAATAGAGGTTGAAAGAATCCACAGATCACCTCCTGAAAAAGATCCCAAAAAGAAAACTGCCAGGAATATTATAGCCAGGTTCCAGAATCCCCAGATCAAGGAGAAAATACTACAAGCAGCCAGGAAGAAACAATTTCAATATTATGGAAACACAATCAGAATAGCCCAGGACCTGGCAGCTTCTACACTGAGGGATCGAAGGGCATGGAATATGATATTCCAGAGGGCAAAAGAACTGGGAATGAACCCAAGGGTCACCTACCCAGCAAAACTGAGTATTTTGTTTCAGGGGAAAATATGGTCATTCAGTGGAATAGAGGACTTCCAAGCATTCTTGAGGAAAAAACCAGAATTGAATAGAAAATTTGACATCCAGACACAAGAAGCAAGAGATGCCTGAGAAGGTAATCAGGGAAAAGCAATCAAAAGGAACTTATCAAAGTTGAACTATTTACATTCCTATATGGAAAAACAATAACTGTGACTGATGAAATCTTTCTCAGTATGAAAATAATGGAAGAAGGGTGTATGGTCATATGAATACATATGTGAATGTGTGTATATGTTTACAGTTATATATGGATAGAGGGCATAGGTTGAATTTGTTGGGAAGGGAGGATACTCAAGGGGTGAAATTATGAGGTGAGAGAGGAAAGTGGCAAGAGGAGATGGGGAGAGACAGGGTAGGGTAAGCTATCTCATGTAGAAGAAGCAAGGGGAAGTGGCTGCAAGGGAGGGGAAGAATAGGAAGGCAAAAAGGCAAAACCACATTCTCATTGAATTTGGTTCAGGGAAAGAATGACATACATACTAAATGGGATATCTCAACCTGCAGCAGAATAGGGGGAAGGGGGATGAGAGGAGGGATGATGGATGGGAGGGCATCCTTGGGGGAGGGGAGGTTGGAAGTACCCACTATAGAAGAGGGACAGGATCAAGTAGGGAATGGACCAGGTGGGGGGTGGGATGAGTGGGAGGGAATTATAAGCAGCCTTGTACAATATATCTACTATGGTAATGTTTTGCATAGCTAGACGTGTACAACATATACTGAATTACTTATCTTCCCAGAGGGAATGGGTGACAAGGGAAGAAGGAAATCGATCTGAAATTCGAGGTCTTAAGATTAAATGTTTCAAATATAAAAAAAAAGAAAAAAACATTTCTGCCCTTCAAGAATTGTGCATTTTAATGGAGGAGAAAACATAAATATATGGATATGTATATACATATGTACATATATGTAAATATATGAATGGAGAGAATGGAAAGCCATCTGAAAGAAGAATGGAATAGCAGCAGCAAGGAAGACTGGGAAAGCCTTCCTCTGCCTCCAAGTTTCTCTGGCTTCCTAAGGAATATTTATTGATTGATTGGTAACCAGTACCAAGATAAAAAGATGAAAACTGCAGATAAGTTAGTGTAATTGATCAAAGGGTGAGTAGGGGAGGATAATGTAAGGACACCAGAAAGATAAGAAAGGTAGGTAAATAGATAGATTCCAGATAGTTCAAAAAAAAAAACCAAACAAACAATGCAAGGTAGTTTAGGAGAGAGGGTACTGGTAGTGGAGGGGAAGTCAGGAAAGGCTTCCTGTGGTCCCTGAGCTGTGCATCCCTTCTCTTCCCTCCTTCCCGAGAGAACTTCCTCATTATGGAGAATATAAAAGAAGAAACAAAATTTAATATTCCCCAATCAGTTGGCATCTACATTGCTACTATTTCTCTGTTATGGCCAATGGTACAGCAATAAATGTTTTGGTGCGTTTAGGGCCTTTCTTATTATCATTAACTTCCTTCGGGTATATACCTTTTTTTTTTTTTTTTAATTAATTTATTAGTTTAGTTTCAGTTGACAAGATTCAATTCCATAGTTCCTTGATTTTCAAATTTCCTTTACTTCCCTCCCCCCTCCCCTCATGACATCATATCGTACAGTATAGGGTCTGCAAATGCATTCATATTAAACATTATTCCAATTACAAAGGCATATTGTACTAGGTGGGATGAAAGATGGTAAGGAAGAAGTACAACCAAACAATGAGAAGAACAAGATCATTTAGTTTGCTTCCATCAGGATTCAGGCTCAGTTCTTTCTAGTTATATCTCTGGATGGCACATTTCTCACTTTCTTGAGTCATTCGGGATTAACTTATATCACTGCATTGCTGAAAAGAGTCCAGTCTGTCATAGTTGGTCGTCACAGATATGGTATGTCTGTGATTGTATACAAATTTCTTCTGATTCTACTCTTCTCGCTCAGCATCAGTTTGTATAAGTCTCTCCAGGTAATTATGAAATCCGTCACCTCCTCGTTTCTTATAGCACAATAAAATTCCATTACATTCATATACCACAACTTGTTTAGCCATTCCCCAATTGATGGGCACTCCTTTAGTTTCCAATTCTTTGCAACCACAAAAAGGGCTGCTAAAAATATTTTTGTACATATGGTTCTTCCTCCCACTACTATGATCTCTTTGGGATATAACCCTAGGAGTGGTATGGCTGGGTCAAAGGGTATGAAATTATTTATAATCCTTTGGCATAATTCCAGATTGCTCTCCAGAATGGTTGGATAAGTTCACAACTCCACCAGCAATGTATTAGCGTTCCAATTTGCCCACATCCTCTCCAGCATTTGTCACTTTCTTGTTTTGTCATCTTAGCCAATCTGACTGGAGAGATGTGGTATCTCAGAGTTGTTTTGATTTGCATTTCTCTAATTAATAGTGATTTAGAGCATTTCTTCATATGCTTATAGATATCTTTAATTTCTTTCTCTGAAAACTTCCTATTCATATCCTTTGACCATTTCTCAATTGGGGAATGACTTGTATTCATATAGATTTGGCTCAATTCTCTATAAATTTTAGAAATGAGTCCTTTATCAGAGACACAGGTTGTAAAAATTCTTTCCCAATTTCCCACCTCCCTCTTGATCTTGGTTACATTGGCTTTGTTTGTGCAGAAGCTTTTCAATTTAATGTAATCAAAATTATCCATTTTGCATTTTATAATGCTCTCTAATTCTTGTTTGGTCCTAAAATCTTCCCCTCTCCACAGATCTGTCAGGTAAACTATTCCTTGCTTTCCCAAATTGCTTACAGTATCATCCTTTACACCTAGATCATGCACCCATTTAGACTTGATTTTGGTATATGGTGTTAGATAGTGATCTATGCCCAGTTTCTGCCATACTGTATTCCAGTTTTCCCAGCAGTTTTTGTCAAATAGTGCATTCTTATCCCAAAAACTGGGGTCTTTGGGTTTATCGAACAATAGATTGCTATATTCATTAACTGCTGGGTCTCCTGCACCTAATCTATTCCATTGATCCACTACTCTACACCTCTGCCAGTACCAAGCAGTTTTGATGACTGCTGCTGTATAATACAGATGAAGATCTGGCATAGCTAGTCCACCTTCCCTAGCATTTCTTTTCATTAATTCCCTTGATATTCTAGACCTTTTGTTTTTCCAAATAAATTTTGTTATTATTTTGTCTAACTCTAGAAAGTAGTTTTTTGGTAAATTGATTGGTATGGCACTAAATATATAGTTTAGTTTGGGTAAAATTGTCATTTTTATTATATTAGCTCGACCCAGCCACGAGCAATTGATATTTTTCCAACTATTTAGATCTGATTTTATTTCTGTGAGAAGTGTTTTGTAGTTGTGATCATATAGATTCTGGGTTTGTTTTGGCAAGTAGATTCCCAAATATTTTATAATGTCTACAGTGACTTTAAATGGATTTCTCTTTCTATCTCTTGCTGTTGAGTTTTATTAGAGATGTACAGGAATGCTGAGGATTTATGTGGGTTTATTTTATATCCTGCAACTTTGCCAAATTTATTTATTGTCTCAAGTAATTTTTTACTTGATTCTCTAGGATTCTCTAAGTATATCATCATATCATCTGCAAAGAGTGACAGCTTGGTCACTTCTTTGCCTAATTTGATTCCTTTGATTTCTTTTTCTTCTCTAATTGCTACTGCTAACGTTTCAAGTACCAGATTGAATAAGAGGGGTGATAGTGGACACCCTTGTTTCACTCCTGATCTTATTGGAAAGGCTTCTAGTTTATCCCCATTGCATATAATACTTGCTGATGGTTTTAGATAGATGCTAGCAACTATTTTAAGGAAGGCTCCATTTATTCCTATACTTTCTAGTGTTTTTAATAGGAATGGATGTTGTACTTTGTCAAAAGCCTTTTCTGCATCTATTGAGATGATCATGTGGTTTTTGCTAGTTTTGTTGTTGATATGCTCAATTATATTGATGGTTTTCCTAATATTAAACCATCCTTGCATTCCTGGAATGAATCCTACCTGATCAGGGTGTATTATTTTTGTGATAAGTTGTTGGAGTCTTTTGGCTAATATTTTATTTAGAATTTTTGCGTCTAAATTCATGAGGGAGATTGGTCTATAATTTTCTTTCTCTGTTTTATCTCTTCCTGATTTAGGAATCAGTACCATATTTGTGTCATAGAAAGAGTTTGGTAGGACTCCTTCTTCACTAATTTTCCCAAATAGTTTGTAGAGTATTGGAATCAATTGTTCTTTAAATGTTTGATAGAATTCACTAGTGAACCCATCTGGCCCTGGAGATTTTTTCCTAGGGAGTTCATTGATGGCTTGTTTGATTTCTTTTTCTGAGATGGGGTTATTTAGGTAATTCACTTCCTCTTCAGTTAATCTGGGCAATTTGTGATTTTGTAAATATTCATCCATTTCACTAAGATTGTCATATTTATGTGCATACAATTGGGAAAAATAATTCCTCATTATTTTTTTGATTTCCTCTTCATTGGAGGTAGATTCACCCTTTTTATTTTTGATACTCATAATTTGGTTTTCTTCTTTCTTTTTTTTTATCATATTGACTAAGGGTCTATCAATTTTGTTGATTTTTTCATAAAACCAGCTCTTGGTTTTATTTATTAATTCAATGGTTTTCTTAATTTCAATTTTATTAATCTCACCTTTGGTTTTCAGTATTTCTAATTTAGTACTAAATTGGGGATTTTCAATTTGTTCTTTTTCTAGCTTTTTCAATTGCATGTCCAATTCACTGACCTCCCTTCTCTCTGCTTTAATTAAGTATGCACTCAGGGATATAAAACTTCCCCTGAGAACTGCCTTTAGTGCATCCCACAAATTTTGGTATGTTGTTTCATTGTTATCATTCTCTTGAATGAAATTATTGATTGTTTCTATAATTTCTTCTTTGACCCACCAATTTTTAGGATTAAATTGTTTAGTTTCCAATTAGTTTTTAGTCTATCTTTCCATGGCCCTTTATTGCATATAATTTTTATTGCATCATGATCTGAGAATGATGCGCTTACTATTTCTGCCTTTCTGCACTGGATTGTGAGGTTTTTATGCCCTAGTACATGGTCTATTTTTGAGTATGTACCATGCACTGCTGAGAAGAAAGTAAATTCCTTTTTATCCCCATTCAGTTTTCTCCAGAGATCCATCATATCTAGTCTCTCTAAGATTCTATTCACCTCCTTAACTTCTTTCTTGTTTATTTTGAGGTTAGATTTATCGAGTTCAGAGAGGGGGAGATTAAGGTCCCCCACTAGTATAGTTTTGCTATCTATTTCTTCCTCTAATTCCTTTAACTTCTCCTCTAGGAATTTGGATGCTATACCACTTGGTGCATATATATTAAGTAGTGATATTGCTTCATTCCCGATGATGACTTTTAGTAGGACATAGTTTCCTTCCTTATCTCTTTTAATTAGATCTATTTTTGCTTTTGCTTTACCTGAGATAAGTATTGCTACCCCTGCTTTTTTACTTTAGCTGAGGCATAATAAATTTTACCCCAACCTTTTACCTTTACCCTGTGGGTATCCCTTTGTTTCAAATGTGTTTCTTGTAGACAGCATATTGTAGGATTATGGTTTTTAATCCATTCTGCTATCCGCCTCTGTTTTATGGGACAGTTCATCCCATTCACATTCACAGTAATGATGACTATCTGTCTCTTCCCTTCCATCCTATTCCCTCCCCGGTTTATGTTTTTGTTTATTCCTTCTCCCTTCCCCTCCTTGAAGTTTTTCCCTTTTGACCGCCCCCTCCCTCAGTGTTCCCGCCCAGTGACCCCCCTTCTTAACCTACCCTCTCCCCTTACTACTATTTCCCTCCCTTATAATCCCTCCCTTTAGTCTCCTCCTTTTCACCCCCCCTTACCCTCCCACTATCTATAGGACACAACAAATTTTTATACTTATCAGAGTAAATTACTCCCCGTTTGATTCCAAACCAATGAGAGTAAATTTCAAACAATGCTCCTCTCCCTCCCTCCAATTCCTCTATTTAATGAATTTATGTGTCTATTCACGTTAGATTCTTAAACTTCACTGATTAATTTGATCCTTCTTTGAACCAGAACCAGTGAGAATAGTGTTTAAATGATGTTCCTCTCCCTCTTACTTTCCCTTCTTCTATAGTGTGTTTTGATGCCTCTTCAGATGGCATATTTTACCTTTTCCTAGCTCATCCTTTCCTTTTTCCCATTACAGTACCATTGATCCCCTTAATAGTCTTTTTTTTTTTAGACTCCATGTTAGTGCATTCATACCCACACCCTCTAAGTATAACCCTTTTGCAGGTCATGATAATCATAGAGATTTCAAATATTGACAGTTATCAGCTCCACATATAGGGATGTGAACATTTTGCTCTTGTTGCATCCCAAGTAATGAGCTTGTGTTTGTGGGTGTGGCTATGTGAACTTCTGCATGTGTGAGTCTATGTTACCCTTGTTTACCTTTTTATGTTCTTCTGGAGTCTTGTAATTGGAGATCAAATTTTCCATTGAGCTCTGGCTTTTTCATTAGGAAAGTCTGGAAGTCCCTTACTTCATTAAACGTCCATCTCCTTGCCTGAAAGATTATGCTCAGTTTTGCCGGGTAGTTAATCCTTGGTTGTAGTCCTAGCTCTCTTGCCCTACGAAATATCAAATTCCAGTCCCTCCGCTCTTTTAATGTAGAAGCTGCTAGGTCCTGTGTGATCCTAACTGCAGTTCCTCGATATTTGAATTGTTTCTTTTTGGCTGCTTGTAGAATTTTTTCTTTAATCTTATAATTCTGGAATTTGGCTACTATATTTCTTGGAGTTTTCAGTTTGGGATCTCTTTCAGGAGGAGTCCAGTGAATTCTATCAATAGCTAGTTTATCTTCTGATTCCAGGACCTCAGGACAGTTTTCTTTGACAATCTCTTGGAGGATGTTGTCTAGACTGCTTTTTCATCATGACTTTCTGGTAGACCAATA